>JBCAMP010000330.1:1092500-1257500 GCA_039654775.1 Spinibarbus caldwelli | reverse complement strand
TCAGGCTGTTGTCCCAACATGCTTCAAGGCTACCACCATTATTCCAGTCCCGAAGAAGCCATCTCCATCCTGCTTCAATGACTACCGTCCAGTCGCACTCACTCCTATCCTCATGAAGTGCTTTGAACGGCTAGTCATGCATCATATCAAGTCTGCCCTCCCCCCCTCCCTGGACCCCTTCCAGTTTGCATATCGGTCCAACCGCTCGACCGATGATGCCATCGCCACTGCCCTCCACTCAGCACTCACACATCTGGACAAAAAAGACTCGTACGTCAGAATGCTGTTCATAGACTTCAGTTCAGCATTCAACACAATCATCCCTCAACAGCTCATTCACAAACTGGTCCAGCTGGGGCTCAACACCTCGCTGTGCAACTGGCTGTTGGACTTCCTGACTGGGAGACCTCAGGCAGTACGGGTCGGCAGTAACACATCCAGCACCATCACACTTAACACAGGGGCCCCTCAAGGATGTGTGCTGAGCCCCCTCCTCTTCACTCTGCTGACCCATGACTGCACACCGTCACACAGCTCCAACCTCTTCATTAAGTTTGCGGACGACACAACTGTGGTGGGTCTCATTAGTAACAGAGATGAGACAAACTACAGGTGCGAGGTGAGCCGCCTGGCCGGGTGGTGCAGTGACAACAATCTCTCTCTGAATGTGGAGAAGATGAAGGAGATTGTTGTTGACTTCAGGAGAGTGCACACTCAGCATGCTTCTCTGACCATAAACGGTGCGACCGTGGAAAGAGTGAGCAGCACCAAGTTCCTGGGTGTACACATCACAGAGGACCTCTCCTGGACTGACAACACCGCAGCACTGGCCAAGAAAGCACAACAGCGTCTCTACTTCCTCCAAACTGAGGAGAGCCAGAGCCCCGGCCCCCATCATGTGCACCTTCTACAGAGGCACCATCGAGAGCATCCTTACTAGCTGCATCACTGTGTGGTATGGCGCCTGCAATGCGTCCTGCCGCAAGACACTCCAACGCATAGTGAGAGCAGCTGAGAGGATTGTTGGTGTCTCTCTCCCCTCCCTCCAGGACATCTATAACACCCGTCTCAACCGCAAAGCCCTCTGCATTGCGGGTGATCCCACCCACCCGACACACAGCTTCTTCAGTCTGCTGCCATCAGGGAGGAGACTGCGGAGTCTCCAGGCCAGGACCAGTAGACTGAAGGACAGCTTCATTCATCAGGCTGTCAGGAAGCTGAACTCCCTCCCGACCTTGCCCCCCCTCCCCTCTTTTGCCCCACGCACCACTGAACTCTGACCCCCCCCCTTACACACTGTGACCCGCACCAGTCACTTAGTGTACCACTGGACTGCCCACTACCTCAGTCAGTATTGAACTGACCACACTCAACTACCTCTTCTGTCACTTTAAACAGCCTGATAAGCTATTTTTGCACTACACTCTTTATATCTGCACAGTTTTCGTTTTGTTAAGCTCTTTTTGCACTACACTCATATCTGCACAGTTTTGTTTAGTTTTATTTAACCGATTTGCATTTCATCTGCCATGTGCCTTATGCCACTTAATCTAACTCTTTTCTACAATGTCCTTATTTGTATATCTGTATAGTTTGTTTTTATATTTTAAACTGTATTTATTTGCATTCTACGTCTACTGTTAGTGTTTTATTGTTAACTGTATGCACCATGGGTCTGAGAGTCACGCAATTTCAATTCTCTGTATGTATGTGCTGTACATGTGGCAGAATTGACAATAAAGCAGACTTTGACTTTGACTTTGATCTATCTATCTATCTATCTATCTATCTATCAAACTTGGAATGTTAGCCACCCTTTGTGTGAAAACGTAATCTGATATTGTGTGTGTGTTTGATGGATATTATGTCCTTTGATTTTTGCCGTTTGCACTGTTTAGTTTACTTAATGTTCCTGCATGAGGAACATTAATTTTGGCACTAATTTTAAGCTGCAGCATCCACAGTGGTTAGCTTATGTGATGATGTAAGTTAATAATTATGGTTGATTAGCCGATTGTTGTGTTGTGTTTATGAATGGAATGTCGAATCGAAGGCGTTTAGATCAGGTTTTAGATATCCAGAAATCCAGTGAAAGCAAATGTCAGTGCACTCACTGACAGAATTCTTTCATCATAAACAACAAAGTGCAGATAAGAAGGTCGTTTTGCAGTGCAGAGAGCTTTCTTGATTATAAAGTGTTTTTATTGTTTTATTTATTTATTTATAAGAGCATAATTCCAATCCAGAGAGATTTGCGTCAACCTTTGATTTTGCGCCTCGCGGTCACGTGGTATCCGCGCTCGTGAGAGCGATTCAGAAGCACACGGAGCCGTCTGCTCTCTAGCTCTCACTGTACATGTGCAGCATTTTTGGTAAATATTAGTTGCATAATGTGACGCATAACGCATTATTTACTACTTTGACGACATGGCATTTTATTTTGGGGAGTGGTAGAGAGAGATGTTTTTCTTGTGTTTAACCCTCAGGTATTCCTTACAGCCTATGCATATCATACTGCTCGGTGATCAGAAGTGACCAAACACATTAAAATTTACTATATTTTAGTTCAGTAATATTTAGAAGATATTTTATGGAACTAAATAATATTTGTGCAATAATTATGATCCATTTTTTGACCATTTAATATATATTTTTTAATTATTACAAATAAATTAAAATGATAGGCAGTATCAATAAAATATTCTAAAATAAAATAGAATATTTAGGCAGTATCAGATGCAACATTTTTAGAAGTTAAGATATTACTGGATCAGTGTATTCTCTTAAAGTGACAGCACTTTCTTAATATTCTTAATATAAACAATAAGGAAATCACTCACTGCTCTTGATTGAATAGCTTTTGTAACTTTAATAAAGATTAATCTTTAATTTATACAGTCAACTATGCAATGCTATTTTACATTTGATTACTTTATTCAGTTTCTGTACCTAAAAACTAATGTTAGACCTACCTAAAAAAAAAAAAACACTGTTTATTTTATTTGCATCTTTACTCTATTGTATTTATTTGTGTTGTTGCTTGTAGTTAGATAGATTATTCTTATTTTCTTTATTTTATTTGACAGTATAGTTTTTCCCTAAACACAGCACATGCCGAACCGTACTGAAACCGTGACTCTAAAACCGTGACACAAACCGAACCGTGAGTAAGTTGAACTGTTCCACCCCTACTACATATAGATTAAATGTATAATTAAGATTTAACATGCAAAGAAGTTATGCTTGATTGAGTTTAGTAAGTTTTCATTATTTTGTCATTGTTTTTCAGACTGACTGATCAGAGCACAACCTACATTTTCCGCTGCACTTTTCACCTTGGTCAGTATTAAACAGTACAATGGCATTTTCATCACATTACCATAATTGTAGTTCCTGTGAACTAATATGTCTGTTTCTATTTCTTTTTAGGTTCCTTGTGTTTTGGCTTTTTCTACAGGGAGCAGTTTATTTGTTCTTAGTACTTAGGCTGTTATTGTAGTTTGTAGTTTTTTTTTTTTAATAGAGCAGTTTATTTTGATTATTTTAATAGACAGTTGTTTTATTTTTATTAATTTTTTTTTTTAAATCTATTTTATTAATCTTAACTAGTTCTTTTCTGGTTCTCCTTGTTCTACATACATTTATTGTTACATTTATTGTTCTTTTCTTGAAAAAATTGCATTTTACAAGTTATATTTACACAGTGTCTCTTTCATTGTTGTTTAACTGTTTTTTTTTCTTCCTGAGATTAATACAGGTTTTTCTTTTCAGGCTCAACTGCTGTTACATCAGGAGAACTTTCAAAGTATGGGGCTGTTTAAGTGAGAATGTCCTGTTGAATGAATTTGACTAACAAATAAGTGTATCTGAATATGTCTGTTAGTTGCATTACTTTTGATGATTTTGCATTACTTTTGATGACTTTTGATTTAAAAAAGTAACTCATGGGTTACTTTTGATTATTTGATACTTGAGAGTAAAGTCTCTACTTTTAGAAGTTACTTAGATCACTCAAATAAATAGTCAGATATATTGTCAAGAATTTTTTTTGTCTCATATCTTTTTATCTTTTGATATTTGAAAAGATGCCGCGGAGAGGAAAGAGATCTCAGGCTCAACAAATACATCGGCGAAAGGAAGACTGGAAGATGAACAGACCAGACTCTCCAAGATTAACAAGGTACTATTGATATCTGTCTTGGATAACAACATGCTCCTTTCAGGGTACCTTAATGTTTGGGACTAGGGCTGTCACGATTCCTCGATTAAATTTAAGTGCTTGATTAAAAAAAAAAAAATCCTTAATTACAATTTATCTACCTCACATACAAACAAAGCGCAATAATGCTCAGATCACGCAAACAAGCAGCTCTGTCTCACACATGCAAAACTGTATCGCACACATGCTACTGTGGTAAATTTATTCATCGCACAGACCACTTTTTCTTTCTTTTTTTACCACAAAAAATTATCTGCTTACTCGATTAATTGTCAAAATAACTGACCGATTACTAGATTACTAAAATAATTATTGGTCACAGCCCTAGATTAGTTAAAATATTTCAAAATGCACCTGCATTGTTTTGCATTGTTTTGCATTGTTTTTTGTGACTTTCAGTTGAATAAAATACCATTTTTTCAGTCATATATTTCGTCGTTGAAGATTTCTTAAAAATAGTTTTACAATATCGTCTCGTCTTTCTCATGTGAACCCATCATCTCATTAGTTAAGTACATTGTCACACCCCTAATAAAACTTAATTTACGAACAACAAAATTATATTGGGGTGGGCAAAGTAAACTGTATACTGTGTTTTAATGCTTTAATAACAGCAAATGTTGCTTGGCTCATGTAATTCCAATTTGACGTATTCTATGTTACTAATATAATGTTCTGAAATTTCAAGAAAATATTGATCAATTATGAGCACTTGTTTTTTTTTTTTTTTTGGGCACACTTGATGTGTACAAATGCCTTTTCTTTAGTTTTCTCCCCCGATTCTTATTTTAAAAGTGTTTAGCAAAATGCCTTTGTCCCAAACACAATTGAGTGTAATTTAACATAGATTCTATTACACTAAGTTTGACTAGCAGCCTGATTACATGACTGATTATTTACAGGTTGAACAGGCAAGCACTAGTGCTGCTGAAGCTCAGTTTTCGGGTAGCATGTATGCAGAAGGTGGTGATAGTGCACCCAGAGTTTTATCTGTGCAGGCATCTCATTGTCAGAGTGATGTAAGTATGATGTATTCTCAAGAATCATCAGTGCACATGTGTAGCGCTAACATTTTGGCCAACCACAGTGAAGGGATTATGTTCAAGATGCCTGACCTTGATAGGGTTTTAGAGGAGGGGGATGCTTTGTATGTTGGTATTAAAATGCAGCTTATTGCTGAAGAAGATTTCATCAGGACCTTCTGACTATGGAGGAAGTACCGCTGAGTGTTTCAACATTTAACCAAACATATCATGTACGAAAGTCTGACGTGATGATGGGATATCTAAGAGCCAGAGGGACCCCCTAGCTGGGAAGGGTTGTGGATTCCTCTCGCTGAAAGACTGCAGTGTCTCTCAACCGATGTCAGTCATGCACTGCTCATGGTTTCTCCAGAGTGTATTGCTGTGTTCAGAGACAGGTCTGGAAGGTATGGATTCTTTGATTCGCACTCAAGGACTGCCGATGGTTTGCCTCATCCTACTGGTGATGGAACTGCTGTCATTTTAACTTTTACCCACCTAAGTGACATGATTGACAGAATTCTTCAGCTTCTCTGGGAACGTTCTGATGAGGCCAGCTATGAATTCATGCCTGTGTCATTTGAAACAGGGCAACAGTCTGGCCAACTGCCTTCACCGTCAGTTTGTGAACAGGTATCACAAGTTATTTCAGCTCTAACAGTTGTTGGAACAAATGTTGGAGCTAAAGTAAATCTTGTTGGATCAGGAGCTAAAAAACAGGAAATGATAGATAGAAGAAATAAGCAGAGGAGAAGAAAGGAAATGCGTAAAAAAATTGACATTTTAAAACAACGTGGAGGACCTAAGGACCCAACTGCATCTCATGTTATGAGAAAACATAAAAAAAGGGATTATGAGAGAAATAGGTATGTTAGCTCTTTGCGATTCCAGACAAATAAAAAAGACGTCGTTAAGGAAAAGTACAATCAGGATCCTTACTTCAGAAACAAAAAGAAAGACTACATGGCTAGACGGTACAAAATAGAAAAAGTTGTTCAGACAAAGAAGAAAGAGAACATGGTAAGGAGGTACAGCACGGATTCTTTCTTCCAGAAGAAAATGAAAGAGTACATGGTTAGCAGGTACAACACAGATGCTCTTGTCAAGTCAAAGAAGAAAGAGTACATGGTAAGGAGGTACAGGACAGATCCTTTCTTCCAGAAGAAAATGAAAGAGTACATGGTTAGGAGGTACAGCACAGATGCTCTTGTCCAGTCAAAGAAGAAAGAATACATGGTTAGGAGGTACAACACAGATGCTCTTGTCAAGTCAAAGAAGAAAGAGTACATGGTTAGGAGGTACAACACAGATGCTCTTGTCAAGTCAAAGAAGAAAGAGTACATGGTTAGGAGGTACAACACAGATGCTCTTGTCAAGTCAAAGAAGAAAGAGTACATGGTAAGGAGGTACAGCACAGATCCTTTCTTCCAGAAGAAAATGAAAGAGTACATGGTTAGGATGTACAACACAGATGCTCTTGTCCAGTCAAAGAAGAAAGAGTACATGGTTAGGAGGTACAACACAGATGCTCTTGTCCAGTCAAAGAAGAAAGATTACATGGTTAGGAGGTACAACACAGATGCTCTTGTCCAGTCAAAGAAGAAAGAGTACATGGTTAGAAGATACAGCACTGATACTCTATTCCAGAGGAGAATGAAAGAGTACATGGTCAAGAGATATGCAGGTGACCCAGAGTTCAGAGCACATCACATATTGCGATGTACCCTGCGAAAGACACAGAAATGTGTCGGTGATGCTGCATATCATGTTCTTCATCGCTTGCAATGCGCACTCAGGATCAAAAAGAAGTATAAACCATACATCCGTTCCAGGCAGGAAACACCTCAGCCTTTGGTTAGCAAAGTAATGGAAAGCGCCATACATGCATTCCGGTGTAAGATACAGAAAGGCCCTACACATGTCTGCACAGTCTGTCACAGAGCCCTGTTTCCTGATCAAGTCAGGGTCTGTAATAGAACGCGTTATGACAAAAACGTTCATGTTGCAGCATCGTGCTTAACCGGGAAATATGTTCATGCTTGTGATAGTGCCTGCTCAGATTCTTGTGTAGTTCCGGAAGAGAGAAGACAGGAGTGGATTTGCCACACTTGCGACAGCCATCTGAAGAGAGGACACATGCCTTCAATTGCATCAGCAAACAAGCTTGAATTGCAACCCATTCCTACGGAATTGGTTGAATTGAATGTGCTTGAACGTCAACTTATTGTCAAAATTGTACCATTTGCAAAAATAGTTGCATTGCCCAAAGGACAGCAAAAAGCAGTGCATGGTGCTATTGTGTGTGTGCCATCTGATGTGGAACAGACTGTCAACTGTCTTCCAAGACCTAGAAGTGCGTCCCAGCTACTGCAGGTGAAGCTAAAGAGACACGTTAAGTTTAAAGGATATCAGCACTTCCATACTGTGAATATGCATAATGTGCTTGCAGCTTTATCAAAGCTGAAAGCAATGCATTCAGAGTACAGGGATATCTCCATAAGAGAAAGTGCAATATTTGAAAGTCACCTAGATGAGGAAGGTGATGACACAGAGAAGCAACAAGAATTTGATGTTGCTGAGCAGGCTGGGCAGGATGAGCAACAGGTTAGTGTTGAGGAACAGGATGAGCTTAGACCTGGTCTTACATTAGACACATGCATGCAGCCACCTGACATTGGACAGGAGATCTTGTCGTACGGTGAGGGAATATTTAGCATTGCACCCGCACAAGGACAAAAGCCTGTTGGATTTTTCAAGATCCCAAAGCTGGAAGCCATGGCGTTCCCTGTTCAGTTCCCCACTGGACAGAATACAATTGATGAGGCAAGACAAATATCATTATCTCCTAGTATGTACTTCAAGGCAAGATTGTTCAGCGTGGACACGTGTTTTGCGAGAGATCAGAGTTACCTATTCTTTGCGCAGTTTGTGACAGAAACGCAACTGGCTAGAAACAGCATGTCTATCCAGTTGCGAAAAGGCAAACCTATAACAAGAGATGGCCGAAAAATTTCCAACAAATTGCTTCAAGATAACCGAGAGATTGAAAGATTGGTACATGACAGAGACGCCACACGGTTCATGCAACCACTGAGAGGCTCTCCATCTTATTGGGAGAAAACGTTGAGAGATCTACAGGCTATGATTAGACAATTAGGAACCCCTACTTTTTTTTGCACATTCAGTGCAGCCGAAATGCGATGGCCTGAAGTAATAACAGCAATCAAGGCCCAGCAAGGTGAACAGGTTGACTTTTCAGAGCTTGACTGGACGACAAAATGTGAACCTTCGAAGCAACCCTGTCACTGTCATGCGTATGTTTGAGAAACGAGTGGATGCACTAATGACACATCTGCTTTTGTCGCCTGCCCAACCCATTGGTAAAGTTGAGGATTACTTTTATAGAGTTGAGTTTCAAGCTAGAGGAAGCCCACATATTCATCTACTTGTTTGGGTAAAGGATGCACCTGAGTTTGAAAAGGATTTTGATAAGGTTGTGTGCGACTTTATTGACCGCTACATAACATGCCAGTTGCCTGATTCTACGGCTGATCCTGAGCTTCATCAAATTGTCACAGAGGTCCAGCTTCACAGCAGGAATCACTCCAAGTCATGTAAGAAAGGAAATGTATTATGTAGATTTGGGTTCCCTAAACTACCAAAGTCTAACACCACAATCACTCGTCCACGACCACAGCGTCCTGAAGAAGAGGATAACTTGGGCACTTCTTCATCAGCAAGCTGCATGTTTGCATCTAAATCCAAGATCGCTCGTCCAAGACCACAGCATCCTGAAGTAGAGGATAACAAAGGCCAAAACCAACGAGACAGAATGAAGTCGAGACGGGATGCAGTTCAAAAAGCAATGAGCGATGCCAGGATAAAACTCAAGCCAGTGTGGGATTTGTTGAATGATTCTCAAGCCTCCTTTAATAGCTTGTCAGAGCTACTGGCAAAGTGTAATTTAACCATGGATGACTACAATAGCTACGTTGAGGCATTGTCCACTTCCAACGTGATTTTGCTGAAGCGTGACCCAAAGGAGTCTTGGGTGAATGGATACAATCCAGATTTGTTAAGGGCATGGAACGCTAACATGGACATTCAGTACGTTCTTGACCCTTTTAGCTGCATCATGTATATGCTGTCGTATATTTCCAAGCCAGAGCATGAAATGAGCAGTTTACTGAAGAATGTAATCAAAGGTGTGCGTGAAAGAGATGTTAATGAGGAAGATGAAATGAAGCACATAATGCAGGCCTACTCAAAACACAGGCAAGTAAGCGCTCAGGAGTCTGTGGCACGAACATGCAGCTTACCGATGAAAAAGTGTTCACGAAGCGTTGTGTTTATACCGACGGACGATGATGCACTGAAGATGAGTCTTCCCCTCAGTGTCCTACACAACAAAGATCCGATTCAGAGGATGTCTGGATGTCAGGGATAATAGATAAATACAGGGCAAGGCCTCGAACACGGGAGTTTGAAAAGATGTGTCTGGCAGATTTTGCTTCGGAATACCGTATTGTGTATGGTCAGCAAACGGATGGTAAGAATGTTCACCGGCTGCTCAACGGTATGGGATTTTTTCAGAAAAGAACTGTTGGTAAGGCTGCAGTTATTAGATATGCACGGTTTTCGGAGGAAAAACAACCCGAAAAGTTTTACGGTAGATTACTGAAGATTTATATGCCACATCGTTTCAACGCACAGCTAAAACCTCATACATTTCCAACCTATGAACAGTTTTACAAAAGTGCATTTGTGGAACTTCCTACCCACCCTGGTCTCCTGATGCCTGTTCGTGCCGTAGTGCAAGCACACCAGAATAAGCTTGAGAAACACAGCGATGAAGTGGATAAGGCACTTGATCAGCTGCAACAGCAAGGGCCACCTGAGAACGCGTGGACAGCTTTTGCACCTGAAATTGAAGTGGATTGTTTGGAGTGCATTGCAGAACAAGAAGACATCAATCCAGATAATGAGAATGTACAAGATGATGTACCAGAATATCAGATTCTTGAACATGGAGATGGAGTCGTGCCACAAATAGAGGCACCGCAGTTGAGTATTGAATTTGCTAGGAAGTTGTTTAGAAGTCTAAATGAGACGCAGGCAGCCATATTCTACACTGTCTGCCAGTGGTGTCAAAAGCGTGTGTGGGGTCAAAATCCAGAACCGTTTTTTTACTTCGTATCAGGTGGTGCTGGTTGTGGCAAATCGCACGTCATCAAGTGCATATACATGGAAGCAACCAAGATTCTGCGACAACTGCCTCGACTCCAGGAGGAAGGGGATCTCTCTGTGCCTACAGTGCTCTTAAGTGCATTTACTGGAACGGCAGCATTCAATATTTCCGGTAAAACACTGCATTCCATTTTAAAACTTCCAAGGAATCTGAAGCCACCATATCAAGGACTTGGAAATGCCCTAGATGAACTACGAGCTAGATTACGTGATGTGGAGATTCTTATCATTGATGAAGTGTCAATGATTTCCAAGGATCTTTTTGCCTACATAAACTGGAGATTTCAGCAGATCAAAGGCAGCAAGAAACCTTTCGGGGGAATCTCGGTCCTCGCTGTGGGTGACTTTCACCAACTGCCGCCACTTGGTAAAGCCAAACCACTCTGCGTGTATGAAGATGATGTTTTGGACTTCTGGAAGGACCATTTCCAAATGATCACTCTCACAGAGATCATGCGTCAGAAAGAAGACCTTGCTTTTGCCCAACTACTGAACCGACTACGAGTGAAGCAGAAGACCGAAGCTCTCAGGGAAGAAGATAGAGGTTTGTTACTGCAGGCTGTGAAGAAGCCCGAAGACTGCCCACGTGATGCACTGCACATATTTGCTACCAATAAAGAAGTTCAGAAGCACAATGCTGACACAGTACATGCTCTTCACACTGACATCATAACCATTGATGCCGAAGACTACAGGAAAGACCCAAGAACAGGAGCAATGAAGAGACAAAACAAGCCTATCCTCGGAAAAAAGGATGACTTGTTTGATACCATACAGGTTGCAGTGGGAGTACGTATTATGGTGACTAGGAATCTGGATGTCGAAGATGGAATCGTTAATGGATGCTTTGGGAAGATTTCAAACATTGTCATTAAAACAAGAGATGGAATCGACACTGTACAGATGCTAGGACTTCAGCTTGACAGTCCAAATGCAGGACAGAAATACCACAAAAGGGTGCAAGGTGACGAAGATAACTTGGTTTATATCGAGAGATCCGAAGAAAATCTAAGGAAAGGAGCAGTTCGTCGACAATTCCCCATCAAGTTAGCCTACGCCTGCACAGCTCACAAGGTTCAAGGCATGACAATGCAGTCTGCCGTAGTGTCACTGAAGAACATTTTCGAACCAGGAATGGCCTACGTTGCCCTCAGCAGAACAACCTCACTTCATGGATTGCACATTACCGACTTCAATGAAAAAAAGATTTATGCGGATCCTGAACTCACAGCCTCTTTACAGAATATGAAAAGAGCAACATTTGAAGAAATAATGCCACTTCTGCAGAGAATGAAGGAAACCAACTCCAACCAGGACGAAACACTTAAAATCATTCACCACAACACGGAAGGACTGGCATCTCACATTGAGGATATCAGATGTCATCATGAGCTACAACTAGCAGATATTCTTTGCATAACGGAAACTCACCTGTCTGGCTCATGTATTTCACCACATCTCCAATTGAAAGGATACAAGATGATTGCAAAGAATAGGCACGTCTCCTACTCAACCTATGCGGAAATTGCGAAGAAAGATGGTGGAGGAGTTGCAATATTTTGCAAAGAAGACATTCAAGCTCAACCCCGACAGTACATACACAATGTCACAGACCTGGAGTTCGTCATCATCAAAATTGACACACCCACAAATGCAACGATTGCTACTGTGTACAGGCCACCACACTACAGTCTTGAGAAATTCTTGCCAAATTTAAGGAGCCTACTTGATTATCTGGACATGATGATGAAGAATCCTGTTATCATCTGTGGAGACTTTAATGAAGACCTCCTTTCTCCTGGAAGAAAGGCTATACTGGAGTTGTTTCAATCCAAAGGATACACACAACTGATCACGACAGCAACGACTGACAAGCACACGCTTCTGGACCACATTTACATCTCTCGTCCGGATGTCTGCCTCCAATCAGGTGTTTTACAGGCTTATCATAGTTATCATAATCCTGTGTACTGTATTTTGAAGAAATGAGATTTTATGGTTGACAGGTAGTGTTGTGTGTTTTGGTGTTATGCCATACGGAACCGGGGGCACTGAGCATGCATTAACGGTGCCAGTGGGGCTTGAACAGCCTTAGCCACCGGGTTGGCTCGTATGGTCGTGTTTTGGTGTTATGCCATACGGAACCGGGGGCACTGAGCATGCATTAACGGTGCCAGTGGGGCTTGAACAGCCTTAGCCACCGGGTTGGCTCGTATGGTCATGTTGTGGTTATATATACGGTTGTGTTGAGGTTTTATGCCACTGAGCTGCAAGAAAAGAAAAGCAGAAGCCACAGCAGCAGGAAGGACGAAGATAGGAGTAGACTGGCAGCATCTGGGAGGGACACCGGCAGCAGCACCAGCGATAGACAGGATACAGTGAGGATTAGTGTAGCAGCTCCAGGGAGGCAGTAAGTAACAGCACTAACATGAAGAAAGCAAGGTAAAGAGAGAGGTAGTAAGAGAATATAAGTTTTAACTTGAATTTTTTTTGACAATCTGTATTAAATGTATTATATGCAGTTCACTGTAATTCATTCATATCTGCCCTTCTGTAATGTTGCAGGAAGAGTTTGGAGACAATAGCAGACCTGTCTGGATGCGACTCTGCAATATATCGTCCAAAGCTAAGTGTTTAAACATTGAGCTTCAATCACTGTACTACTGCACATCATAACCACATTTGTAGAAAAATGTTAATCCTAATCTAATTTTGGTTTTGATGTTTTTCAGCAATTGTGCAGTTGAAGACAGAATGCCTGAGAAGATCAAGTGTGCTACAATGATGATGACAATCTGACTACCAGTGGTAAGCATGAGATTAGAATTGGTTTTGAAGTTTGTAAGGTAATTGCTTTGTGACCTTTGTGTAAAGTTTAGTTATGAATTTGCTTTTATTTTATTGGTTCATTAGTATTTGCATATGCAGTGATCCCATTATTCATTTAATATTTACAGGATAGGACAAACTGTGTATGGCACTGAAGACCAAAGCAAGGACGATGCTGAAGACAGAAGAAGGAGAGAAATAAGCATACTAAAGCAGGTAAAGTTTATAAATACTCCTGTAAGATCGAGTGTTTCAGTCTGTATGCACTGTTTTGGTGTGAAAGCTTTAAATTGTAAATGGTTCTCAGAAGAAAAATCTCTTGCAAGACATAAATCAGACCTGTCTTTCAAACTTTGTTCTCCATAAGTCTTGTGGAGTCAATTCAAATAAATTCACTAACAGTGTCATATCTGTTTTACCACAGGATATCCAGCCTGTACGACGAGTCAGATCCAGTGGCTAGATGGCGGGAGATGCTTCCTTCATCTAATAATTGGATGACTAATTAATCTTAATATGTTTATAAATTGTTTGACCATATTATATAATTGGTTTAATTTCTAAATATATTAATATTTCACATATTAAGTAAGTAAAATGAATCTGTTCTTGAAATGTGTGCGTCGTGCCAGAGGAGGATGGGTCCCCCCTGCTGAGTCTGGTTCCTCTCAAGGTTTTTTATCTCCTAACTTTATGGAGTTTTTTCCTTGCCACCGTCGCCATTGGCTTGCTCACTGGGGGTGTTGTGCCAAATCCCATCTCTCTCTCTCGGGTCCTTTCCAACCAGGGTTTTCAAAACGGACGTTTTTAATCAAATAAAAATTTAATTAAATAACCAGGGCTGCACAATTAATTAAAAAACTAAATTAAATTATGTTATGGCTTAGTGACAATCAAAAACGTATATATACGTATCTAAAAATATAATATAATACTTATCTAAAAATCTATATGTATCTATATTTATATGCATGATCATGTATATTATAGTAAATATATCTTTATTTATTTATGTATAATTATCTATATATATATTCTGATGTATTTGCAGGCTGAAGTTTGTCCATTTTATAATCTGGTGTTTTCAGTGTCAAACTACAAAAAAATAATTAAATACTGAGGGTTTGAAAAAATTCAATTTTTTGAAAATTAAGAATTTATAACAAATAATATTAGTATTGTGAAAAAAATAAATCATAATTTATTTTACAGTACAGTTGTCTTATTGCAACAGTAATGTTTCTGTCTTAATTTTTTTATCATTTTAATAGCGGTAATACAATAAATATAGTATTTTTGTTTTTTTAATGACATTACAAAAAATAATATTTACTGTTAGCCAATTAAAAGCTATGGGATCTAGCTGCGTGGCTGGGATCGGGATTGGTGGGGCGAGATTTGGCATAACAGGTGCTTTTCTTAAACTTTTTAATAAACATTTTAGGTGAACTGGCAAATCCAGCATGTTTGTCTTTATTGAATGGTATATTCATAGATGGTACAATACGATTGTAAAACCTACTTTTAAATAAGGTATGTATACTTATGTAAATGAAGACCACAATGTGTGTAAATATTTATTTGTTGTTTTTATCATAATTCTGCAAATCAGATATGTCTATTTACTATTTATCTAACTCAAGACCACAGTGTCTGCAAATCCAATAAGCAAACTTTGTTTAACTTCTAAACCTGCTAAGATCACACTCTTACTTGATCTGGATGAGTATCATTAGAAAGACGCAAAATGCCAGCCTCGATATTTGACCACTGTTATTGATAAAAATTGGTTGTGTCAAGAGAGCAAAATCAACAGATAATGCACATTTATCTAACCATTTATGCACCTGACAGGGAAAAAAGGACGAACACATTTTGTAGATATACATAGTATACATAGTTTACTAATAGCACTTGTAAGGTTTTTTTTTTTTTTAAAAAAATAATAATTTCCCTTGTCTGACAAATGAACCCCATCCCACCTGAACAGTTCAATTCTCTTCTGTGTTTGTTTGTTTATCAATGAACAGTCCACCAGTGTCAGTCATGTATTTTGCCATGGCAATGTTGATGAACTTTCTGGCTTTGTTCATCTTCCGGCCTTCTTCCGCACCTCTCACCTCAAATCACCTCTCAGTGATGCCAGAGAAAATCACAGTGGCATTGGTAAGTTTCTGGAGTGCGGAAAGGTCCTGCTTCATAGAGCTCAGAAGATCCACTGCAGGTTAGGTGACCTCAGCTCTCCTTTCAGTCCACTTCACAAAGCTGTGGCCGGCAATCAATACTACTTTCTCTAAAATATTTTGTGTTAAAATTATTTAATGATAAATGAAAATCAGTAATGAAGCAAAAATGTATGAGAGTATGTTACTGTCTGGTAAAGCTACAGAACGTTGCTAAGCAACAAAAAATGCACTTGCCGTATATATGAAATTTTTGGTTTCGATAAAAATATTTTCACGCAAAATTAACAATGCAGCATGTGTTAAATAAATAGCCATTTCACCTGGCTTTTGATAGCGCACGAGATCTCGCGATATTACTCCTTGAGGTGAAAAGCGGTCTCGCGATATTTCATTTTGGAACGCACATAAATTTTAACGCGCTTTGTGTTGCACTGCTATCATTCACAAGTGTGTCTTCATCTCAGCAGTTTGGTCCACAATTCTGGGGAAAAAAAGTGTGTGTGTGTGTGTGTTATCTCACTAGATTTGTAACGTAAATCATCTATGCCAACCATAGACTGTAAAAAAAAAAAAAAATAGATGGGCGACGCACCTTCACTCTCTTTCATTGAAGAAAAGTGAAGCCGCCAGTGCCCCTGTTGGGTCCCGCCCACACTCCAGCAGAGACGATCGCAAGCACATGCCCGTTTTTTAATTACCCCGACTGCTCCAATTTTTGTCTGCCGTGCAAGAGGCTTGTTCAAATAAGGTAAATACAACTACTAACCCCATAGGTGTACTTAAAAAGTAACACATTTTAATATATATTGTAAAATACTAGTAACTTAATTTGTCATGTCATTACAATTAAACAACTATTACAATTTGTTGGACAGCTAAATCAGTGTCTTGACTCAAGCAGTCAGTTTTAGCTAGGATAGCATCCTAAAATTTATGGTTAACACATACATATGTTAGTTATTAATGCAACACACCTCTGCTTTTGTCATATGTAAGAGATAATCAACGGCTAGCTGTGCATTAAACGATTTGAATGCATGACGTGGAGGCGAAGAACCACCTCCTGGTTGCCTCCGCGAAGTGCATTCAAATCGTTTGATGCACAGCTAGCCGTTGATTATCCCGTTTATGCCATGGTCATTTCCCAGCATTCACATATTAAAGATGTTAATAATATTTGAGCTGCAATATTTGACCGGAACGATTAAAATGACGGTTATTTTCGTCTGTATTACTATTCAACTGTAACTGTATGTTACTATGGTTACCAATGTTTATAGGAAGCGCATTAATATAGAACGGTGATTAAACTGACCTGGAACTACCTGTACAGTTAAACGAATTTAATCAACACCTGCCAGCCAATCAGAATCCAGTATTCAGACAGACCATGGCATAAAGAAGCAATAGCCTGTATTTGAATGAGTTGGTAGTCATTGTTTAATTTTTGTTATTCTCATTTCAGACATAAAAATGACATCAAAAAATTTAACATCCTTCTCATCCACAGAGGACAAGAGTAAGTAAAAAATAAAATAAAATAAAATCAATTCTTATATTTTTATTTCACCATAAGATTTTTAATTTGAAATTGATCTAAACAAACCGAAGTTTAAATTCAGTTACATTCATTATACCAGGGGTACTCAATAAGCTATAATTACAAAATGTAATTGTAATGACAGATTCTTTTTTATCTGAGAGATGTATCTATTACATGCACATCCATTCAGAAACTAGTGTTCAGAAAAGAACAACCTCTTATTTGTCCTGCTCTGTGATGTGTTCTATGCTAAACTTGCAGTCTTACCTTAACAAGACCTTTGATTTCAGTGACGTTTCAGAATTTGATGTTGATTATGTCTGTTCCAAATTGTCACATTTGAAGAAAATGAAATTGATAAAATATGGAAAAATAAATACTCATTAAATGTTACATTTAATAACACACCAGAACAAGTTTTTTTTTTTTTTTTGAAAGGTGATGTTGCTTTCTTTTTGCTTTACAATCAACAGAACCCAAAATATACATTATTGGGGACAGCTACATTCGCCGTGGGGAAAAACACGCAAGGGAGACCATCGGGACCAACCTTGGTCTGGATGCCCATGTCCGGTGGTTTGGCTGGGGTGGCATGGTTTGGAGAAACCTCCTATCATTTTTTCATCAGTGCCTTCGAGGAAGAGCTGTGCCAGATGTCCTGTTGATCCACTGTGGTGGAAATGATCTTGGAAATATCAAAAGTGTGAAGCTTGTCGCAGGGATCAAGCAGGACTTGCAAGACTTCCATTGGCAGTACCCTCAGATGAAAATCATCTTTTCTGCCATCACCCAGCGACGCCGGTGGAGGTCTGACCACCCAAAGAAAATTGACAAAGCCCGGCGCTTTGTTAACGGTGTTCTGGCTTCCTTTGTTTTGTCTCTCGGTGGAATGATTGTACATCATCCTCAGATAAAGCATAGAGATCCTGGATATTTTTTGCATGATGGAGTTTATTTCACCCCTCTGGGAAATGATATTTTTTTAAACAACATTGCCTGGTGTCTGAAAGTCCAAATCCAGTAGGGTGATGCTGGATTTGGATTTCCCACCAAAGGTTTGTCCAGGATTTTTATACTTTATGTGATGTTTAATGTGCACTTTTGTTAATATAAAAAGGAAATCCATCACACTGTTCTGTCACAGCTCTTCCTCTTCCTTCCCCTTCCTCTTTTATCTTCTTAACTCTTTGCTTTACCTCAGCCATTCCACCTGACAGACTTCCTCAATTTTTCCCCACGGTGAATGTAGTCTGTAGTTTGTTTCTGGTTCTGGTTATTTTTGTATGAATAAATATATATTTTAACTTTTATGCAAGCCTCTTTTTTTTTAATAATTCCAAGGCAATTTTATTGACCATAAAGGCCTCAACCACATTACATGATGCTTTATTGTTTTTTTGTCAAAGAATATACTGGATCAGGAGGTCACAGAAACTTGGGGGAGGGCTCATTTGACTCGGCCTATCAAGCAGCCAATACGTACTGACATGACAACTTCATAGCTATGCCCTAGCAACCACTTACAGCACCCTAGCAACCGTAAAAGGACATTAACAAACTATTTTTCAGCACCAAAACATTGTAGAAACATGGCTTTGGGCTCTGTTGATTCAGAATAGTCTTTAAATACCATACCATAAACTGTATAGCCATACCATAGCAAACATTTAGAGTACCTTAGCAACTGAACAAACACATGAATAAGCAATTTCTCAGCACCAGAATGTGGTATAGATATGGGGGTGGCCTCTCTTGTTTGGGCTGAAAAACCAGACTGTAAGTATCACCATGGCGACTGTGCAGCTACACCCTAGCAACCATATAGAGAACCCTAGCAACCGCATAGCAGTGCCGTGGAAAACACTCATGCCGACCTAGCAACCGAGTGCTGAGTTTTGCCACGGCAAGCACCACTCACATTTTCTTCAGGAAATGTACATTCTAGTTATTATTCTTCTGAGACTAAAATTATCAACTCTAACTCCTCCTAGAGCTTTAACTCTACAGACTCCAAACTCAGCCCAGATCTTCAGACTGATCTGAAGTTAGTTGCTATATCTTTTCTAACTGATCGGACTTACGGTTTTCATAAAAATGAAGATTAAAAATCATAAAAATCCCATAGACTTACATTGACGGAATGTTCAGATGGGCCAAGACTATTCAAACTCCAACTGTCAAAAATTCAAATCTAAACACACTGAAGCCCATTAGACTCAATCAGACTGCCCTTCTATGTACTATTTCTCACCCATTCAAACTCATTCAAACTCATCTATCTAATATTTCCAATCTATCTATATCTATCTATCTATCTATCTATCTATCAATCTATCTATCTATCATCTGACTCTTTCTATCTATCTATCTATCTATCTACGATCTATTTCTATCTATCTATCTATCTATCTATATGCTAGCAACATGCTAGTAACTTGCTAATCATGATAGTAACATGCTAATCATGCTAGAAAAATGCTAGTAACATGCTAGTAACTTGCTAGTCATGCTAACAACATGCTAGTCATCCTAGAAACATGCTAAAAACATGCTAATCATTCTAGAAACATGCTAGTAACTTGCTAATCATGCTAACAACATGCTAGTAACATGCTAATCATGCCAGAAATGTGCTAGCAACATGCTAGTAACTTGCTAATCATGTTAACAACATGCTAATCATCCAAGAAACATGCTAACAACATGCTAATCATCCTAGAAACATGCTAGTAACTTGCTAATCATGCTAGAAATATGCCAGCAACATGCTAGTAACATGCTAATCATGTTGGTAACATGCTAGTAACTTGCTAATCATGTTAAAAACATGCTACTAACACCCTAGCAACCACACGGGGTACCGTAGCAGCCACAGGGCAACACCTTAGCAACCACCCGAAGTACCCTAGTAACCGAATAGCAACACCCTAGCAACCGCGCCGGGTACTGTAGCAACCGCATAGCAACACCTTAGCAACCAACCCGGGTACCCTAGCAGCTGCATAGCAACCACCCAGTGTACCCTAGGAACCACATAGCAACACCCTAGCAACCACCCCAGATACCTTAGAAACACCCTAGCAACCAGCCCAAGTACCCTAGCAACCGCATAGCAACACCTTAGCAACCACTCCGGGTATCTTAGCAACCGCATAGCAACACCTTAGGAACCAACCCGGGTACCCTAGCAACCGCATAGCAACCACCCAGTGTACCCTAGCAACCACATAGCAACACCCTAGCAACCACCCCAGATACCTTAGCAACCGCATAGCAACACCCTAGCAACCAGCCCAAGTACCCTAGCAACCGCATGGCAACACCTTAGCAACCACCCCGGGTACCCTAGCAACTGCATAGCAACACCTTAGCAATCGCCCCGGGGACCGTAGCAACCATATAGCAACACCTTAGCAACCATCCCGGGTACCCTAGCAACCGGATAGCAACACCTTAGCAAACACTCAGAGTACCCTAGCAACCACCCTGGACACCCTAGCAACCACAAAGCAACTCCTTGGCAACGACCCTGAGAAACACAGCAACCGCATAGCAACACCTTAGCAACCACCTTAGCAACCACCGGAGCTAGCCTAGCAACCATCATAGCAACCACTCTAAGTACCCTAGCAACCACTCTGAGGTCCTTAGAATCTATCTATCTATCTATCTATCTATCTATCAAACTTTAAACTTTTAAAACTACGTTAAACTTCAAACTAATTCAGACTGAAAACCGTCAAACTTAAAACTTCCCAAACTTTTTAAACTTCTTAAACTTTTTTAAACTTTTCAAACTTTTTAAAACTTTCTGGTCCGGCTTTCTCAAGCCAACTTAAAGTTTGTTTCGACAAACTTTTTTATCTAGTTGTTTTATTTAAGTGTTTCTGCTTCTTTCCATGGATTCAAGAAGAAAAAAAAAAACAATCAGTAGTCAAGGAGCTTGTTTTACCATAGAATATCAGTGTAGTTGAACATCTGATGTTGGTACAGCGCTCTCAGAGGAAAACAGTTTGAAGAGACTGAAAGTCAGCAGGATTCATCTGTGGTGCAGGTATCTGATTCAATAAAATACAAACAACCAAAAAAAAAACAACAAAAAAAAAACATTTGTGAGCATGTTAATATCACGAGCATCTGTATATATGTAGCCATAGACTCACGCATGCTTTGTACTATCTTAAGAACAAAAATATTTTATATCTGAGAAACTAATTATTATTGTTTGGCACATTATTAAAATCTATTTTTGAACAGAGTAACTTAGGCTATTAATAATAAACATGTTCTAAACATACTTAGATTCGTAGCATTCATCATGTTACAGTGTACATTCATATTACCTTTGTTTTATATAGAGCATGAAAACATCATCGCACTGTAAGAAATTTAAATACAATGAATTGCCTATTATATTCAAAATGTTTTACTCAATTTCAAACATTGTAGTCATGAATTATAGTTTTGGAAAAACCCAACTATGATTCTGCAGCCATAGACTCACGCATGCTTTGTACTATAAAAGGATGTACTTTGTACTATAAAAAAGGATATTTTATATTTGAGAAGTAATTGTTATCATTTAGCACGCTATTAAAATATATTTGTGAACAGATTATTAATAATAAACATGGTCTAAACATTCTTGGATGCGTAGCATTCATCATGTTGTAGTTTGGGAAAAACCCAACTAGTAATGTGTTCAAGTTTATGTCACAATAACACGTTAACTAATGCAAAAAAGAAACATTACTTACTCATCAGATTGATCTTCTCTTCTGGATGAAATATTGTTCTTCTTTTGAGGGAAATCCAGCCTTTACTCAGCGCGTCTTCTTGCAGAAACGGACAGTAGCCGCGATGAACGAACTCCTCGCGCTTTGTTTATGTTGGGCGTTTCCATGCGCACGTGTCTCACGTGGATATTTACATATGAACGGCGCGAGCCGCGAGGGGGCGGGATTGAATTAAAGATAATGAGTTAGACGGGAAAGATTGAACATCGTGTTGGTTTCATACGGATTACTTTATCACAGAATGTTTGTTTTTGACATGACTAACTTCATTGAAAAATAGACACTTCAAGCTTTCTATAGATATAACTCCCATGTCTGTGTGTTGAGTATTTGCTGAGTTACAGATCATTTTAGTGACGCGTTTCTAAAAGCAGCTCGCGGAGACGGAGAAGACAGAGAGCGCACCCTGTTTGTTTTCTTTATTCTTCAAAAGCACAAAGTTTAGTTGTTATAATGAGTATATACAAATAAAAGTAGACCCCTTACAGATTCGAATGGTGTATTGCTCTTATCTGTAGGATCAAAAATGGCAGAGTAATTCAAGCTCATTTCGGCCTTATCAGGAAAATCTGCCACAAAACGCGTATCCGCGTTTGTCGACCCCAGAGGGTTAAACACTCAGTTTTCAGTTAAAGGCATTTCATTATTGAATTCAGTGATGTCATTGTCCAGCTCAGTTCAGTTTAAATAGTGTCTGTGCAATAAGGTCGACGATATCTTGTCCCCAACTAAGCAAGCCAGAGGCGACAGCAGCAAGGAACCAAAACTCCATCGGTGACAGAATGGAGAAAAAAACCTTGGGAGAAACCAGGCTCAGTCCGGGGACCAGTTCTCCTTTGGCCAAACGAACCAGAGCAGTTTGTTCCAACTGCAGCAAAGTCAGATTGTAAGGGCTCAACTGGTTCCAGTGGTCTTTTCCCGATGGCTGTCTAAGTGGTGGGGTCCTCACTGGGGATCTGTCTCTGGGGCTCATCAAGGTGTCCTGGTCTCCACTGACATTCAGGGCTGTAGAGGTCGTCTCTGGGTGCTGATCCAGCATCTGATCTAGATACGGACCGGATCGGGTGGCTATGGTGACCTCGGAATAAGAGAGAAACAGACTAATATTAGCGTAGATGTCATTCTTCTTACGATGTAACAAGTACATTGTGTGTTATGGGAAGTGTTCCCAGTTCCGGTTGACCTAGTTAATGCAGCCTAACAATCCTTTAACGGACTTGAATATTAGAAGCGTATTAGTGTGTTATGTGTATGCCAGGTTAAAGAGATGGGTCTTTAATCTAGATTTAAACTGACAGAGTGTGTCTGCCTCCCGAACAGTGTTAGGTAGATTGTTCCAGAGTTTGGGCGCTAAATAGAAAAAGGATCTGCCGCCCGAAGTTGATTTTGATATTCTAGGTATTATCAAATGACCAGAGTTTTGAGAACGTAATGGACGTGGAGGACTATAATGCGATAAGAGCTCGCTCAAGTACTGAGGAGCTAAACCATTCAGGGCTTTATAAGTAATTAACAAGATTTTAAAATCTATAAGATGTTTAATAGGGAACCAGTGCAGTGTTGACAGAACCGGGCTAATGTGGTCATACTTCCTGGTTTTAGTAAGAACTCTAGCTGCGGCATTTTGGACCATCTGGAGTTTGTTTATTAAGCGTGCAGAACAACCGCCCAATAAAGCATTACAATAATCTAACCTTGAAGTCATAAACCCATGAATTAACATTTCTGCATTTGACATTGAGAGCATAGGTCTCAGTTTAGATATATTTTTAAGATGAAAAAAAGCAGTTTTACAAATGCTAGAAACATGGCTGTCAAGGAGCGATTGCTATCAAATAGCACACATAGGTTCCTGGCTGATGACGAAGAATTTACAGAGCAGCCATCAAGTGTTAGACAGTGTTCTAGGTTATTACTTTTGGGGGTTTTAGGTCCAATAATTAACTCGTATGTTTTTTTTTTTCAGAATTTAGCAGTAAGAAATTACTCGTCATCCAGTTTTTTATATCAACTATGCATTCTATAAGTTTCTCAATTTGGTGTGTTTCACCGGGCCACGAAGAAATATAGAGCTGAGTATCATCAGCATAACTGTGAAAGCTAACCCCGTGTTTCCTGATGATATTTCCCAAGGGTAACATGTAAAAAGTAACGGCCCTAGTACTGAACCTTGAGGCACTCCATACTGCACTTGTGATCGATATGATACCTCTTCATTCACTGCTACGAATTGATGGCGGTCAGATAAGTACGATTTGAACCATGCTAATGCACTTCCACTAATGCCAACAAAGTTTTCTAGTCTATTCAAAAGAATGTTGTGATCGATAGTGTCGAACGCAGCGCTAAGATCCAGTAGCACTAATAAAGAGATACAATCATGATCAGATGATAAGAGCAGGTCATTTGTAACTCTAATGAGGAGGAGAAGAATTGTTGAATAAATTCGTTATTTTTGTTTTCTTTGCATACAGAAAGTATTCTCGTAGCTTCATAACATTACGGTTGAACCAGTGATAGCAGATGGACTATTCTGACAATGGTTTTTATACTTTTCTGGGCCTTGATGATGTTAATTGTTTGGCAGTCAGTGGGACAGTCACAAGCCTCCCACTTTTCATCCAAAATATCTTAAATTGTGTTCCGAAGACGAACGAAGCTTTTACGGGTTTGGAATGACATGGGGTAAGTGATTAATGACAATTTTCATTTTGGGGTGGACTAACCCTTTAAAATACCACAAAGGTGTTCTGTTGGATTCAGGTCAAGGCACAGTTTGATAAGTATAGTTTTGACTTTTTATTTATTTATTTATTTATTTATTTATTTATTTATTTTTCTTCAGAAACTCTTGCTTGATTTTGGCAGTGTGCATTGGATCACTATCATGGCTTATTCCTCTTCTGCCAAGTGTCTGGAGACTGGGAGTAGAGGGTGACACGGGAGTGGATTTTCAAACCTCTCCCGTCCCACTCCCATTAAAAAAAAAAAATTAAAAAAATAAATAAATAAATCAATCCCGTCCCGTCCCAATCCCACGAAGAACTGAGCTGCACAATTCTGGATATATTGAGTGTTGTTTTTTTTGGCCGGAATCTGTCAGTTGCAGTAAAAATACAGAACAGATCACAGCGTGCCCACCTTAGTTGAATAAAAATCCAAAATGTATTTTTTTGTTATTATATTGAACTGAAAGCCAGCTTAAACAATGCACAGTGTGCATTGCACACACATTAAATTTCATGTAAATCATCCATGCTAACGCACACATTTTCTGTTTGAATGTTTTTAATTTGAAACTAGACATCTCACTCTCTATAGATGTATTTTTCAATTACTTTACAGAAGCGCAATGTTTCATTGTTATTCTGAGTGCACACAAATAAACGTAGAGTCTTTACAGATTCGAAAGATGTATTAGGCTACTTTTATCTGTATGACTAAAAGTTACGGAGTATTTTAAGAGCAAGTGAGTGCACCGGCGCCTGTCCTGCAGCGAGCGCTACTGTTCAGCTCCACACTCCACACATACACTTCAATAGCGCACATTTCTCTAGGTTAACATTAGATAAAGCAGCCATGTAAAGTTGCTACTACGTACATCTTTCAGATGAAAAGCCATATTTGAGGTCGATGAATGATAGGTGAGTGTTTGGATGTCCTGCCCGAGTACTGTATTACCACATAGACCAGCCGTTAACGATCTGTCCATCACGGACTGCGTCATTCACTTAACCAGCCACACCAAAGCAAACAGGAGGAGAGCATAAAGAGACAGGGCAACTAGAATTGAGTTCAAAATTAAAATATACAGTTTATAGTTTATTTATATAAAAGGGATATTTGTGTATAAAGTTGGGTATCATAGTGTTATTACTATTCCCGGTCCCGCACACTCCCGTTGACATTTTTTCCTGTCCCGTCCCAATCACGTGATTCGTAGTGATTTTGTTTCCCATCCCACGGGATTCCCCAAAAATGTCAGCCTCTAACTGGGAGTCATCTTTTCAGCCAGTGTGTTGGTACATTCCAAGGCATTCATGGTGCCATCTAAATATCTTCTTCTCAATACCAATTAGTGCTTTTGCACTCATGCAGCCCCATATCACTACACTCCCACCTCTGGCCTTCACATTCAGGACTATGCATTTACTGTGGTAGTCCAGACCAGATTTATAAAAAACATTCTGAAGTTAACATCTTCGGAAGTCAAAAGCTGAAACAAAATATTAGGCACGCGTGAGTCCATTGTTATTGATTTGCAATCAAACTGTGTATGTGCGCTTTTGGTTATCATCAGGTGTCCTTTTGGAGTCTTTAATGGCTCGATTCCACCGAGCGGTACGGTTCAGTACAGTACGGTATGGTACGCAATTATGTCCGTTTCCAACTACCATTCAGAAGTTGTGAATGGTACCAAAATAGCAAACCGTACCGTACCACTTTTTTAGTACCCTTCCGTTGGGGTACCTAGCACAACAAAGGGCACCAAAAGGTGGATCTAAACTCACTGCAGAATGTTGATTGGTTGACTAGAATCGTCACTTTTGCATGATACAAGGGGATAAAGCTTCTCCTTCACTCGTTCTGCTCTGCTGTCCATGAGTGTTGGGCTTATACATCAGAGTGCGCAAACACAAAAAAAAAAAATATAACAGTGTATTTTATAATTTTATATTTTCACACAGACAATAGCCGTTTGTCAATATGCGTTCTTGTGGACTTGTGAAACGTCGTTGCCCAAAAACCTGCATAATTTTGTAAATATTACTGTTATTGTGTCATGAAATGTAGTTTTAAGAGTTTTTCAGGCGAGAATGTAGTTGTTTAAAACTCAAATCTGTGGTTTATTTATAAACATAACGCCTATTTGAAAATTTGCTATGCGATTTCGGCGCTCCGGGCAATCAGCGGGCGCTCAGTGCTCATGTATCCGCCTAGAGCAGCCTTAGCTCGGCTAGTCCTTCCGACATTTGCCGCTGGCTCTGATGTCTCTGCAGTGATTGAACATGAGATACAATTTGTTTTGGGTATATTTAAACGGTATTCGTGGTCTCATGAATCTATTATTTGTTCCTGGTCATATCGTTTTGGCTGAGCACAAAGTTATGTTTAACTTTATATATTTATTTTGAACTTTGCCGTAGTACAGCGCTGACTTTGTAGCATACGTTTGACTGAATTGTTTGCTTTTGTCTTTATTTCTTCTTATATAAGCCTTATACTTTGTACTTATACTTTTATAATGGCTATTATTGTTCATTAAAACTGACATAAAAGAGGCAGAGTTGTGCTTATTGTTGCGCTTTATCATCGATTGCTACTTTCCAGCATACACCACGCCTATCAAGTAAGGCTACTGTTGACGGTGGAAACGCAAGCTGGATCAGGGTGTTCGGTCCTGAACCATACCGTACTGTACTGTACTGACCCGTACCACTCGATGGAAATGAGACATAAGTGTCCTTTTTGGAAAGACACCTAAATATACCTTGAAAAAATGCTCACAGAAAATATACTTTTGTCAGAATAATCCTCAGACTTAAACCAGAACATTTATGTGTATTTTATTAATTGATAATAGGTAGGGGGTACTGACCCAAAAAATATTGAGAACCACTGGTTTATAGTGTCAAAGATCACTGAAATCGAATAGAAGTAGAACATAGATGTAGTCCGTGGTCAGATGATGCAAGCAAGTCATTTGTAACTCTGATAAATTCAGTCTCTAAGCTGTGGTGAGGCCTAAATATGGACTGCATCTCTTTACAGATACTGCAGAAACGAACATAGTTGTGAGGGCATTACTTTTTCTAATATTTGTGGGAGATTTGAGATTGGTCTAAATTAAGCATGTTTTCCTAAATCAAGATTTGTAACTGCCAGATTATGGGATGCGTCCTAAAGAAAATGAAGAGTTCAGTTGGTTTTCGTTTTCTTCATTCCAGGCAACCATGTCATTATGAAAATATTCATATATTGGAATGCTTAGGTAAGATGAAGATGTAACATTAGAAGAGCCTTCTCTGTGTTCAACTTTGTTGTTTGCTCGCTTCCTTTCTTTTTGTCAGTAGTAGGGTCTCTCTTAACGCAGGCGTAGTTATGCATGCGTGGATGAATGAGAATTTTTTTTCTGATCTTTTGGTCATTGTATACTATAAAAACATACAGTACATTTCAGAACTTTAGAACATCCTTGCTAGTCCAAAAACTGCTTTTATTGAGACCAAGCTGCCAAAACATCCTACATCCTTTGTCTTAGAGAGGAATACATCAACACAAGACTGCCTGCACTTCTTCGCCTTTGGCTCATGCACTGATACATTTATATATAAATACAGGTGCATCTCAATAAATTAGAATGTCGTGGAAAAGTTCATTTATTTCAGTAATTCAACTCAAATTGTGAAACTCATGTATTAAATAAATTCAGTGCACACAGACTGAAGTAGTTTAAGTCTTTGGTTCTTTTAATTGTGATGATTTTGGCTCACATTTAACAAAAACCCACCAATTCACTATCTCAACAAATTAGAATACTTCATAAGACCAATAAAAAAACATTTTTAGTGAATTGTTGGCCTTCTGGAAAGTATGTTCATTTACTGTATATGTACTCAATACTTGGTAGGGGCTCCTTTTGCTTTAATTACTGCCTCAATTCGGCGTGGCATGGAGGTGATCAGTTTGTGGCACTGCTGAGGTGGTATGGAAGCCCAGGTTTCTTTGACAGTGGCCTTCAGCTCATCTACATTTTTTGGTCTCTTGTTTCTCATTTTCCTCTTGACAATACCCCATAGATTCTCTATGGGGTTCAGGTCTGGTGAGTTTGCTGGCCAGTCAAGCACACCAACACCATGGTCATTTAACCAACTTTTGGTGCTTTTGGCAGTGTGGGCAGGTGCCAAATCCTGCTGGAAAATGAAATCAGCATCTTTAAAAAGCTGGTCAGCAGAAGCATGAAGTGCTCCAAAATTTCTTGGTAAATGGGTGCAGTGACTTTGGTTTTCAAAAAACACAATGGACCAACACCAGCAGATGACATTGCACCCCAAATCATCACAGACTGTGGAAACTTAACACTGGACTTCAAGCAACTTGGGCTATGAGCTTCTCCACCCTTCCTCCAGACTCTAGGACCTTGGTTTCCAAATGAAATACAAAACTTGCACTCATCTGAAAAGAGGACTTTGGACCACTGGGTAACAGTCCAGTTCTTCTTCTCCTTAGCCCAGGTAAGACGCCTCTGACGTTGTCTGTGGTTCAGGAGTGGCTTAACAAGAGGAATACGACAACTGTAGCCAAATTCCTTGACACGTCTGTGTGTGGTGGCTCTTGATGCCTTGACCCCAGCCTCAGTCCATTCCTTGTGAAGTTCACCCAAATTCTTGAATGGATTTTGCTTGACAATCCTCATAAGGCTGCGGTTCTCTCGGTTGGTTGTGCATCTTTTTCTTCCACACTTTTTCCTTCCACTCAACTTTCTGTTAACATGCTTGGATACAGCACTCTGTCAACAGCCAGCTTGATTTGCAATGAATGTTTGTGGCTTACCCTCCTTGTGAAGGGTGTCAATGATTGTCTTCTGGACAACTGTCAGATCAGCAGTCTTCCCCATGATTGTGTAGCCTAGTGAATCAAACTGAGAGACCATTTTGAAGGCTCAGGAAACCTTTGCAGGTGTTTTGAGTTGATTAGCTGATTGGCATGTCACCATATTCTAATTTGTTGAGATAGTGAATTGTTGGGTTTTTGTTAAATGTGAGCCAAAATCATCACAATTAAAAGAACCAAAGACTTAAACTACTTCAGTCTGTGTGCATTGAATTTATTTAATACACACGTTTCACAATTTGAGTTGAATTACTGAAATAAATTAACTTTTCCACGACATTCTAATTTATTGATATGCACCTGTATATACACATACATATGTGCGTGTTTGTCAGTTTACATGTGACAAGCATTGTCTGTAAATCACCCGCAGAAATTTCCTCGCCCATTGGCACTGTTTTGGAATTGCGCTCTTGCGCTAATTTGCCCTGTTTGGGAATCTGGCCCCTTGTCTTAGTCCTGTGTCAAATGTGCTTTTTAGTTATTATCCTATTTAGTCAACGTTGTCCTGTTTTTGTTTAGTCAAGTTATAGTGTCTGAGCATTTTAGTCTAGTTTTAGTCAATGAAAACTTAGTCACATTTTTGTCATGCTATATACTGCCCTACAAAGGCAAAAGACCTTAACTCGCTTGAGTGTGAAACTGAGAAAAATTACATTTAAGTTTTTTTTTTTTTTTTTTTTTTTTGTCCAGCCAAATTAATTATAGGTTGGTCTCTGTAAATTTAGTAATAAAAATGGTCTACATAAAAAAATCGTGAGCTCAAACTTGATTTTTACCCCTATTTTGAAGTTATTGTACTCTGCCTTTGCATGGTCTGCAAAAAGTGAGAAGTCACACCAAGGCAAAAGGCATTATCAGTATTTGGTTGCATTTACAAAATTGTTATAGTAACACCTGTATAAAATCTAGTGATCATGGACTGTCTCACAGGCTATTACATATAATAATGTGACTGCATTAATATTTTTTTTGACCGTAACAAGCAGACAAAAAGTTAAACGTGAGTGGATAACGTTTTGCAACCAGTTTTATTTGCAAAGCTCAGTAATGTAAAATGATGCTAGACATAGCATAACTGCTTTCATAATGACTTGAATGAAAATAGCCTAACCTAAAAGAACGACTTGTGGATTGATGTGAATGCCAGTAAGCAGGGGTTAAGCATGAAAGTGATAAAAAAGTGAGTGAAGACATTTAAAATGATTTCTAATTAATAAATGCATTAACACATTAAATTAATATATTTGATAAATGCAAATAAATGCTGTTCATTAAACTTTATCAAAAAATCATGAAAAATAAAGTCTATCACCATTTCCACACAAAATGTGATGCAGCAAAATTGTTAAAAAAGAACATTGATAATAATCAGAAATGTTTCATTACAATAAATTGTAATGATTTCTAAAAGATCATGTGACATTGAAAACTGGAGTAATGATTCTGCTTTGCATCACAGGAATAACATTACATTTTATAATATATTAAAATTGAAAACTTTTTTTTTGTAATATTTCACAGTATTTCTTTTAGTTTTTTTTATTATTATTTATTTTGATCAAATAAATTCAGCCTTGATGAGCAGAAGATAATTATTTCAAAATCATTAATAATTGTAATGTTTCCAAACTTTTGGCAGGTACTTTAATAATAACAACAATTCTATGTACTTTACTATAATATATTATAGTACTTTATTATAATATATTATATTGTTATCATGATTATTAAATGCTGCTTTTTATTTTTTACAGGACAATAGTATGTATTATTACAATATAAGATGTCTTTTAATGTGCTAAAATATGTATTTTTAATAATAAGTGCTGGGGGCTTGGCTTGTGGGTGTGACTTAGAGCGTGGTCAGATTTTCCTTCTTTTTTTGTCTCTAGCTGATCACATGCCTGATGGAGCTATTTGGTAGATCGTGATCTAACTCGTTTGTCTAATGAAGTGCTTCAGTGACAGATCAAATGTATGAAACAAGTTACACCATAATTAAAATGCAACAGACTTTAATGGTCAGTAAAACAAAGGCAGAATACCATATAACTCCAAGCCAGCGCTGTAACTTCATATTGACGCACAGCTAAACAAAGGCGGAACGCTGTAACTCAATTTGAGCGTTCCAAACAAAGTCATAGAGTGGTAACTGGTGTTATACGGTGTTCTGCCTTGGTTTCTCTGGGGCTTTTCAAAATTACGGTTAAGACAACCCATTGTTTTCTCAGAAAAACAACGAAATTGACTCAAGATACTTATGCATATGATAAAGGATGTCTTGAATGTCCCAAAAACATCAATAACTCATTTTCGACCAATATCGAAGTTAGTCTTTTGCCTTTGCACGGCAGTATAATGGTTAAACTAATATATTTTTAAAAAATTGTGATGTGTGACAATGTTTATTTTTTTCATTTAAATTATAATTGCAATGATTGTTGTCATTTGAGAAATTTATTTTGACATTTCAGGTATTGCACTTTCACCAGTAAACAAATCAATAGAATGTGGACGAAACACCGGGCAGAAATGTATCCTTTTAAAAGAGAAGCTCAGAACTGGGGATTTGAACTCTTGATTTCTGGCAACCGCATACATGAAAGTTCACGTCGTAGAGGCATGTACAGCAGTCTGCAATAATATTTATTAAAAATAAAGAGAGATTTTGGCATAGTTTTTATGTTTTAAATACATTTTGGTCTCGTCTTCTGTCGTCAGCGATATTGCATGTTGATATAGTCACAGTTATCTTTATTGACCTTATTGTTGTCTTGTCATAGTTTCATTTTAGTCAAGGGAAAAAGCTTGTCAATGAACATTTTTCGTCTCAGTTTTCGTAAACAAAATTAACACTATTGTGCATACCTGAGTAGACAGTGCAAGCAGTATGAGACAGTACACATTTTACATAGAACAGGGCACAGTAATAGGAGAAAAGGCACAGTTGTGTGGATTTTTTTTTTTTTTTTTAACTGTGCGGTTGAGCCACGTTTTAAAAGCTTGTCTTCAGAGATTGATTAATTAAAATGGATGCATGTCTGTGAGTGTATTTGTCAGGCCAGTCACATGAAGTTGAGGAGTCTAATGGCTTTGGGGTAGAAACTGTCACCCAATTTGTCCATAGGGCCCAAATGCTTCTGTACCTTCTGCCAGCCGGTAGGAGAATGAAGAGTTGGTGTGAGGGGTTGTTTGCAATGCAGCTTGAGGCGTAAATGTCATTGATGGAGGGGAGAGAGACCCTGATGATCTTCTCAGCTGTTTAACTGTTTAAAGTTTAACCTTTACTGTGGGCGGGAGTGGGGGGTCAAAAAAATGTAGCGCAGATCCCGACATTCCGCAGTCCAAAAATGAGTTAGGCTACATAAACAGGTGTTTACACTGTGTTTGGTCGTACACTGTTATTTTGCTTTTTAAATGGAAATCATTTAGTTCATTTGGAAAACGTTACACAAATTTAACTTAATTTTTTACGATTAACGTCAATTTTATTTCATAGATACTATTTAAACTAAACTGAGCTAGACAATGACATCTCTGAATTCAATAATGAAATGCCTTTAACTGAAAATTGAGTGTTTAATATTATTATACATTACTGACACTCTATCCTCCAATTTGATACTGTTAAGTGCTTTGACACAATCTGTATTGTTAAAAGCGCTATATAAATAAAGGTGACTTGACTTGACTTGACAAACTGAACACATCTGCTCTGCTCCATACAGCCAGGGTTGCCAAGTCTCCATGACAAAACACATAATTTTTCACATAATTTAACATAAGAGCAAAGTTTTATCATACGTAGAATGCAAAATATCAGTACAGAGATTTCAGTCAAATGATTATTTATGCAATATTTCAAATATTTAACCCACAGAGGAAAATCAACCTATGACAACAGTTTAAAAGAGGTCCAGTTCCATGAAAAAAAAAAAAAAAAAAAAAAAAAAAAAAAAACAAGGACTTGACAACCCTGCATCCAACAGAAGCTGCAGGAGTCAGATTTGAATGATCACAAGTCAAGAGTAAGGAGAGATGACTGACAGGTCATGCTGAATGATTTGTTGCTCAGCAGATCCTGAGCTCATTGACACATTTCTGATCTTGTAAGATTTGATCCCTTTACACAGAGTGCGCATAATTACCAAATCGAACATGAAAGTGAGCATCGAGCGCTCACTCAAAAGCGATTTAAATACCCCACGTATTCATAGCGGCTCTCTGAAGCGTGAAAATTATATGCAATATTAGAATGTTTGTGGGAGTGACACAAAAATTGCGGGAGCGGGACACACATTGCGGTAGTGAGATTAAGAAAACAGGGCTCTCCTCCACACTGGACCCCCTACAGTTTGCATATTCACAACAGCAGATTATTATTTGATAACAGTTAGTTTTAAAGGGATAGTTCACCCAAAAATGAGAATTTGATGTTTATCTGCTTACCCCCAGGGCATCCAAGATGTAGGTGACTTTGTTTCTTCAGTAGAACACAAACAAAGATTTTTAACTCAAACAGTTGCAGTCTGACAGTCATAAAATGACAGTCAATGGGACCCACGGCTTTGAGAGAAAAAAACATACACAGACAAAACCAAATTAAACCCTGCAGCTTGTGATGATACATTGAGGTCTTAAGACACGAAACAATCGGTCTGTGCAAGAAACTGAACAGTAGTTATATAATTTTTTACCTCTGATTCTCCACTACGTCCAACTGTCCTGAGCGCTTCAACGTGCTCTGGCATAGTAGACGCATACGCGGAAGCAATCTGACGCGCGTATACATCACTCATTGTTTAGATCGCTTACGCGTATGTGTCTACTATGCCAGAGCACGTTGACGCGTCACACACCGGATGTTGTGAACACGCTTAGGACAGTTGGACATTGCGGTGGATCAGAGGTAAAAAATGATATAAATACTGTTCAGTTTCTTGCACAGACCGATTGTTTTGTGTCTTAAGATCTCAATGTATCATCACAAGCTGCAGGGTTTAATTTGGTTTTGTCTGTGTATGTTTTTTTTTTGACTCTCAAAGCCATGGGTCCCATTGACTGCCATATGACTGACAGACTGCAACGGTTTGAGTTAAAAATCTTCGTTTGTGTTCTACTGAAGAAACAAAGTCACCTACATCTTGGATGCCCTGGGGGTAAGCAGATAAACATCACATTTTCCTTTTTGGGTGAACTATCCCTTTAATGATTTAATCTTATTACTAACTGTACTAATTACTGCAGCATTACTGAATGGAAAATACTTGGCAATACTACATGGAATTTTTTAAACCTGTGTTTCACAAATCAGTAACATTTGTTTTGTGTCTCTATGATGAATGTATTTAAAAATGTCCAAAATAGTGTAAAAAATTAGAAAATAATAAAATATAGAATTTATATTTGATGCACTTTGTTAAACTTTTCCAATGTTTTTATGAACTTTTTGAATTGTGAGAATTTCTGGAGAGTGAACTTTTAGTGAAGAGACAGAAGGTTTCATTGAAATATTTTAATTTGTGTTTTGAAGATGAACAAAAGTCTTATGGGTTTGGATGGCATGAGAATCATCCAGTGGAGTTTTCGAACTGGTGCTTTGAAAACAATCTACTCAAAATATTCATTTGATCGTTATTGCGAGCGGGTCTTTATTTCTAAATAACAAGGAACTGCAAATTTTCCTAAAACGTAGTGGCGTAAAGAATAAAATCCTGGCATCTCACTGTCATTCTTAGTTACACTCTCGCTCATGCTTCTTGATATGATGATGTAAATAATAAATACAAGCATGATATTTTTCTCTTTGTCTCCAGAAACTCTGCTCAAAAGTGGAGCACATCCTGCAGGTCTGGAATGCTGGGCACGGAGTGATATCCCTACACTGTTTCCAAAATGTCATTGCTGTGGAAGCCTACACACGTGAGGCCTGTATGGTGGATGCCATCGGTAAAGAGACGCTCAGCTGGGCTGCTTGGATCATTATAAACATTCTTTGCAGCTCAAATTTCCATTTTCACCTGTTGATCTTTTAATAGGGCTGAAGATGCTCACAAACCAGAAAAGAGGAGACTACTATGGTGTGGTGTCAACTTGGCCTGTGCGGAGAAAACGGGAGTTAGGGGTTCACCTGTTATACAGGGTGATGCAGATCTTTTTGGCTGAAGGAGAACGACAGCTCCGACCTGCCGACATCAGATGAACCTTAGATGCTGTGGCATTTCAGAAACCATTCAGAAATGACACTTTTGTTTAGTATTCCAAAAACATTAACATGTTGATATAGTAATATCAATAAATATCAACACATTATAATCAGTTACTGCGCAACTGCAGTGAAAAAAGCATTACTGTAAAAAAAAAAAAAAAAAAAAAAAAAATACAAAGCAGAACATCAGCTGTTCAGTTTATAAATTTTATTTACATTTTTAATCCTTGTTGCTTATTGTATTGATGCCCTGTTTTAATGCAAATAATGAGCTACATGCAGTGTACATATCTTTGTAGTAGTGGTAGATTTTTGTTTTTAATGCATATGTAGTTACATTACATAAATCATTTTGACAGTTTTTATTTTAATCTTTTTTTTATTTGAATCTTTATTCATTTTATGAAATTAAGTAGATATAAAGTGACATTTACAATTTGTTTGCTGTCTTTTTTTAGCTTCATGCAAGTTGTACAATAGAGCTGGATAAAAGCTAGGTTGATTAAGCTAGTTGTTTATACTTAGAAAGAAAGCAATCATTGTATAAATAAAAACTTATAGAAAATCTTTGAGTGTGATTAATTTTATGGAAGACCAAATAAAGGCTAAAAGTAAAAACACCAAATGAGGTATGTTATGTCCTGCTATGTGTGTTTTTTAAAGTAGTTTTCTTCCCCTCTTCCCTGTTTTTCTGTATTCTTTGTCTCTCTCTTTCTCTCTCTTTCTGTCTTCTCTTCTCTCGCTGTGCCTTTCTGTAAGCATAGGATTGGTGGATGATCTTTAAAGGGCTGTGCTAGCACTAGAGAAAGGGCTCATTTCAGCATCTGACGCGTGTCAGTTGGCTCGATGGGTTTTCCATCCAGCCGATGGACTAAAGCTATTGATTAACACTTTAGTGTGTTACTGTTTCTTTCAAAATATTGCTGTCAATTTCTTCAAAAACAGACATAGTAACTTCTTTCTGAAGGTGTGGTCAGATCTGTCTGTCCTCCTTTCTGATATTATTGATCTTCTCAGAAAAGAAGGAAGCAAACTCGTATTTGCTGTCGGAGAACATTTTACTGGAAGTCTGACTTGGGGGGTTTGTTAGTCTCTAAACATTAGCAAAAAGAGTGTGTGCTGTTTAAGTTGCTGTTTATAAGGTTTGTTAAGAAGGTCTGAGTATCTGTGCCTAGATCCACACTGAAAGCATGAAGACTGTCTGTTTAGATGTTATAGTGAATTTCATGTTTTGTCTTCCACCACATCCTCTCAGCTTTCATTGAGTCTCTCCAAGGTGCTTTTTGTCTGCCAGTCTTCTTACAGACTTTCACAGGAGCAATATCATCAATACCATTCTTAACTTTTGAGTTAAAGGAATCAAGGAGAGAATGAACAGAGTCTGCAGATACCCTTGGTGTTAAAGAAAGCCTTCATAAATAGCACCCTAGTGTTCTCATTTATGCATCTCATTCTGACAGAGACAGATCTAGATTCAGTGGTATGAGAGATCAATATATCAAAGAAATTTCAGAAATAAAACATGTTGAAAACAGTTATATGATTTCTTTTGCAGTGTTAATTTGTGATTTCTGTGAATATTAAAATCCATCAATAGCAAAATAGTCAAACTTTTGAAATTGTTGATAATGGTTCTGTAAAGTCCTCAACAAAGGCTGGAGAGTATTTTGGAGGCCTGTAAATAATGATAAATAGAAAGCATGGAGCACCTTTCAGCACAATACCTAGATATTTGAAAGACAAGTAATCACTAAATGACACTTGGTGACACGGCACTTCTGTTTTTTTCTTTTTTTTTTCTTTTAATAAAATAAATGTCTTGAAGGGAATTTATAATCACTGAGATGAACTGTTAATATTGAAGACATATTATCTGTATATAGTTTAACATTTACCCCAACTAAGATGGCGGTTATATTAGTCTGGGCGAGAATACCGGAAGGACAAGTGCAGTATGGAGTACCTCAAGGCTCAGTACTAGGTGCCGTTACTTTTTAAACGCTTTACATGTTACCCTTGGGAGATATCATCAGGAAACATGGTGTTGGCTTTCACTGTTATGCTGATGAGACTCAGCTCTATATTTCTTCGCAGCCCAGCGAAACATACCAATTTGAAAAACTAACGGAATGCATAGTCGATGTTACGTCCTTGTGTTGTACTAATGTTTCTTTACTTCTTTCCCCGAGTCTCTTTTGTTTTTTTTTTCTTACTGTCACTTTCACAGACATGTTTCATTGGACCTCGCCGCTCACCTGATTCCCGTGTTCCCGTGACGTCACTGACCAGCCCACCAATCTGATCGATTCGTCGTGGCATAAAAGTGGAGCGAAGACGCCACTCGCGGGGGGGGTGCTCTAGACATTTGTCGATTTCGTTCCGTGTGTCAACCTGTATTATAGTGAATCTGTGTAGCTGGTGTGTTTAGAATTGTATATAACTCATCTGTCTGTTTTTTTTATACTCCATTCGTTTACCTCTTGTTACGGCGCTCGTCACATTCCGAGGTTGGAGAAAGGGACAGGTAAGGAGGTCGCGCGACATACATTTTGCACACCTAGGTATCTCACTTTTGTATTAGACACACTAGTTTAGGGGCGAGCTCCACCCGCTGTGTTTATTGTCTTTTGTTAGTCAGGGTAGGTCAGGAAGTGCGTCGCGGACGCGAAGACTCTTTTCATTTTCTCGGGTTTTCCTTGTCAGCTAGGTAAGTGGCTGGGATTGTTAGGTAGGTCTTTGTTTTTGTTTATTTCTTTGATTTGGATGCCACCCGCGTCCCCCCCTCCAACTTTCTTACAATTACTCATCTTGTGCTTACCCATCTGTCTTTAGTGTTTCTGTTGTTCCCATACTATATGTATACTTGTTTATGTTATCTATCTTTAATTATTTATTTATTGTACTATTTTCCTAAATCTTCACACTGTGTAAATAAAACACTTACTTGCAGCATAGTTCGACTCTGGCCTTACTCCTCACCTGGTGTGTTAAGTGTTTAGCAGATGTGTGTTTCTCCCAATCTTAATGTTACTCCCCAATTTCTCCTTGACTGACCATCTAGGGTCGTAACAGTCGATATAAAATATTAGATGAGTAATTTCTTACTGCTAAATTCAGAAAAAACAGAGGCGTCTATTATTGGACCTAAAACATCTGCATGTAATAACCTAAAACACTGTCTAACACTTGATGGCTGCTCTGTCAATTCTTCGTCATCAGTTAGGAACCTAGGTGTGCTATTTGATAGCAATCTTTCCTTTGAAAGTCACATTTCTAGCATTTGTAAAACTGCATTTTTCCATCTCAAAAATATATCTAAATTGCAACCTATGCTCTCAATGTCAAATGCAGAAACAATTCATGCGTTCATGACCTCAAGGCTAGATTATTGTAATGCTTTACTGGGTGTTTTTTTTTCATGCGTTCATGACCTCAAGGCTAGATTATTGTAATGCTTTACTTGAACCGCTAACTTGAATAATAACCCATGGCAACAGTGTTAAAGTAGCCTGGAGTCAGACGCACCTCTCCCGCATTGACATCCGCACATATGATCGCGGGCGCGATTTGGAATCACAAACTTGGCTGCATTCGAGTCTTCAAGGCATTTTGTGGACACTACATCTTCAAGTAGGTCAATTTAACGAATTTTACAGTATCCACTGTAGTTGTCCGCTAGTAAAAACATAGCTTTATCAGTCATTATCCGTGTACGAACCAGTGCAAACAGAAAATGTTACCTCACGAAGTTAGTCATCAGTCTCCTTGCTTACGTTATAAGCTTACAGCTTATTTCTGGTTCAAACATATATGGCTTAATTAAAGAAATATTTCCACTTGCCATTGCCATTGTATCGCGTTTACTACAGTTCAGTTAGTGGATCAGCAGGCCCTGGCTGGTGTGTGACTGAGTGGAGGCAGGGCTAATTTGCGTATTCATAGATCCGCGTATAGTAAATGAGGCAAGGGTGTAGAGTTACATTCAAGCTATTTTAAGGCATGAGGAAATTATTTTCAAAAGAAAAAACATTTAAATATGTAATTTTGATGATCAAAGATGAGTTTTAAAGGATAAAATTTTTGACTACAGGGGGACTTTGATAAACAAACTCCAGCTGGTCCAAAATGCAGCAGCTAGAGTTCTTACTAGAACCAGGAAGTATGACAATATTAGCCCGGTTCTGTGAACACTGCACTGGCTCCCTATTAAACATCGTATAGATTTTAAAATCTTGCTAATTACTTAAAGTCCTGAATGGTTTAGCACCTCAGTACTTGAGCGAGCTCTTATAGTCCTCTACGTCCACTGCGTTCTCAAAACTCTGGCCATCTGATAATACTTAGAATATTAAAATCAACTGGGGGCGGCAGATCCTTTTCCTATTTAGTGCCCAAACTCTGGAATAATCTACCTAACATTGTTCGGGAGGTAGACACACTCTTGTCAGTTTAAATCTAGATTAAAGACCCATCTCTTTAACCTGGCTTACACATAACACACTAATACATTTCTAATATTCAAATCCATTAAAGGATTGTTAGGCTGCATTAATTAGGTCAAACGGAACCTTGGAATATTTCCCATAACACCCGATGTACTTGTTACATTGTAAGAAGAATGGCATCTACGCTAATATTAGTCTGTTTCTTTCTTATTCTGAGTTCACCGTAGCCACCAGATCCAGTCCGTATCCAGATCAGATGGTCACTGCAGTCACCTGGATCCAGTCCGTATCCAGCCCAGATGATGGATCAGGACCTAGAGACTCCCTCAACAGCCCTGAATGTCAGAGGAGACCAGGACAACTAGATGAGCCCCAGAGACAGATCCCCAGTGAAGACCTCGTCACCTAGACGGCCATCGGCACAAGACCATGGGAACCAGATGAGTCCTCTGCACAATCTGACTTTGCTGCAGCATGGAACAAGCTGCTGGTTTGTCTAGCCAGAGGAGAACTGGCCCACCGACTGAGCCTGGTTTCTCACAAGGTTTTCTTCTCCATTCTGTCACCGATGCAGTTTCGTTTCCTTGCCGTTGTCGCCTCTGGCTTGCTTAGATGGGGACGCTTAATTTCCAGCTATACGTCGACTTGGTTGCACAGATACTATATAAACTGAACTGAGCTGGACGATGACATCACTGACTTCAATGATTAACTGCCTTTAACTGAAAATTTAGTGTTTACTATTGTCCTCTTGCATTATTGACACACTATTTTCCTATTTTATACTGTAAAACTGCTTTGACACAATCTGTATTGTTAAAAGCGCCATATAAATAAAGGTGACTTGACTTGACTTGGCAATGCCGTAACTCTTCGAAAAGTTGAAAAGAGATGGCGGGGGCTTGACAAAGAAGAGAGTTGATTGGAAGGATTAACGGCTGTATTTGTTGTTTTTCGCAACGAAAAGTTGATTGCTTCTGCGATTTACTCAGCCTGATGGATTAAAAGTTACTCGTCTGGTTCTGCATCTGGAATATATTATGTGATGTCGTGGCATATGTGTTCCAAGAGCGAGTGCAGCCGTAATTGAGTTCCCAGCCATTGTAAGCGGAGAAACGGAAAACAGGAGAATCGTCAGTCTGCGTCTGGAAGTACTTTGTTTTGCCCAAAGACTATAGAATACCTAAGACGTGTCACTCGTATAGTTTTGAATGGGGAAAAATGCAACACTTAACATGGCTGCTCAATCGCAGGAAGCCCCACCTTCCGAATGAAAGAGCCAATCGCTAATTGGTAAAGTCAGCGCGTCACTGCAGCTACCGTTAGAAATCCCAGTTGCTATAGAAACAGTCAGCGTTCTGAGACATGCGCCTAGGACTGCACATGTGCACTGGTCTAGCCTGAAAATAAGCTTTTTATAACGCTATATGAGCAATAGAAACAACATATATGACACAGTTGTGGTCAGATTTCATTGGTGACTTCAAATATGAAATTTAATCGTAAGCTAGTGAACAGTTTGGGAGAATTTGATGTTTCCCCATACAAAGTGATAGGAGCTGCACTTGCACTCACATATCGCCACCAAGTGACATGACTTGCCTTAAAGGGACTTTAAGGTTTTGCCATTGTTGGTGTATCAAGGAAGTGAGTTTTAGCCTTCAGAATAAAGTCCCAAATCATCGCAATTGGAGACTATATAGTGAATGTGAGTAATGCAAAATTTCTGAGATACTGTGGAATCGGTAAAAGACTGAGCTAATTGGATTCTTAATGAATGGGGACACAGTGTTGCGTGAGTAATGAATACAAAGTCTAGTTCTTTAAGGAACCCCTGACTTTGACTCTTTACCTTCCTTCTCTTTAAAGACTTGGTTTATTTAAACAGTGTTGATGTGGAATGTCTTGCGTGTAATGATGATGCTGATGTTGATGCTGTGTTGATGTTTTTGTGTTGGACAATGCTCTCAATGAACTGTGTGTTGGTGGTGTGCTGGAATTATACACAAATGTTATAAATACACTGTGAAGAAGCTGCAAGTTTGCATTTTAGTATTTTGGTTTTCTTGATGTTTACTCTTCCAAATTTTAAGGATGCATGTTATGTGACAAAAATGAAGTAATGTGTGCATGTGTCCTTTGTTCACTTTCCTTATGACTTGACTTGACCTGATTAAATAATGACTTTTAGAAGGCAAACAAACTTAATGTTGAAGATTTTGATGAGTATTTATACCTGTCTGGCACCCCAGCAAAGATTTAATAGGATAGTGTAAAAATGGCACCCCAGATGGGACAGAAGTGTAAATTGTTGTTTTGAAGGTACAAAAATTCCAATTAACCCAATGTCAGATCAAAATGGATTTTTTTCAGAGTGACTCAGAACAGAAGTTCAATATGTCTGATCAATCAAAAATGAATGGCGCAGTCACAATGATTGAACAGTTAATAACTGCAGAAATCTCACATAGAGCTACTCATGACTATTAGGCTGGCCACACACTAGAAGATTTTAAGGCCGATTTGCACTCCTAAACGATCGGGGGGTATGGCCTGATTCGCAGCTTATCGCAAAATTTTTTTGTCCAAAAAGTCCTCTATTGTGTGGTGTCTTTACGATTATTTTAACTGCTCCCGATCGAGATGGACCATCCCCGAACTCAAATCGTAAATATCAAACAGGTTTGAGATTTAGGACTCTTGATCGTGCTGCCTCTGACATGGTACCCATGATCAGGCGTCTCTTACCGGATGTTGCATGCTTCTATAGCTGAAACTTGAAACAGAATGCGCACCGGGAGAGCCAGCTGATGACGTCAATTTTCTTCCATTTATCTTCTCTAGTCACATCTGATCTCACGAGTCTCTTTGAAATCTCGTGTCACTGTGAAATCATTCCTACAGTCGACAAGTGTGTGGTTTCTCGGCCTGGTCGAATCGTCTAGTTTGCGCGTTCAGAGGATCATAAGGCTAAAAATCAGTTGAAACGGTCTTCATATCTGTGGTCTCCCATGGTTTTAAAATCGGTTAAGATTTGAAAATCGTTTAGTGTGCGGCCAGCTTTACCGAGGATGGAGTGTCTCCTGTTGCTGTTGGGGACACTTAATTTCTAACGATTATCATCAATTTGATTTCGTATATACTATTTAAACTAAACTGAGCTAGCCAATGACATCTCTGAATTCAATAATGAAATGCCTTTAACTGAAAATTGAGTGTTTAATCTTATTATACATTACTGACACTCTATCCTCCAATTTGATACTGTTAAGTGCTTTGACACAATCTGTATTGTTAAAAGCACTATATAAATAAAGGTGACATGACTTGACTTGCTAATGCAGTTACACCATTACTCTTTATTGGATATTACTCTTTATAGGATATTACTCATTATACTCATTACTCTTTATTGGATATGGAGTTAACAAGAGAGGCAGCTTTAATGCCTCCTCTGCCACATTCTTCAGCTATAACAATGGAAAAGGAATCTGGAAACCTGGAAAATTTCAATTTGCAACAATCAGTTGTTAAACTTGGAGCACAACAAAACAATTTGGTGGAACTGGTCAAGAATCAAACAGAAGAATTGAAACAGGCTTTTCAGTCTTCAACTCAACACATAAATCAGGTTTCAACATGGCAAGAAGTAAATTGGTGATTTAAAACATCATCACACTGAGGTTCTGAAAGATATCAATAGTGTGTTGTCTCACATGGCTGCTTCAAACTCCAGTGGCGTCTTCCAGGTTGCAACAGATTTGTCCTATAGCATCAGCAGAAATTCTGACTACTAATGACTTTTTGGGCACTGGAGAAATCAGAGGTAGATACCTTGGAACAAATACAATTAAAAATCAGTTTCCCTGTTTTGGACAACTAGAGGATAATCCCGACCCCTACTCTTCCTTGAAAAATGTCAAGATTTCTTGGTGGTATATTCGCTTTCCGAAGAGGTATTGCATGGAACTGCCAGAGACTGGTGGGATGTTGTTTGTTTTGAGACTTCTACTTGGCCGGAATTTGAGCACAAATTCTTACCAGCTTTTTTGTCAGAGGACTATGAAGATGAGCTTGTGGAGAGAGTTGGAGCTCCTGTTCAACAGGAAGGTGAAAGTATACGTGACTTCGCTTATATGTAACGAGCTCTTTGTAAGCTTTGGAAGCCGGATACTGAGGAAAATTAATTGATTTTAAAGAATATCAATCCTCACTTGGCTAGCCAGCTTTGGAGTAATGGATTGACCACTGTAGATGGTTTAGTATGACTGGGACAACAACTGAAAAAAGATAGAGAAAACCTAAAGTTCTCCATTGCGAGAATGGGCAAGAGGCAATTGTGTTGCCGAACGAGAATGGACACAGCATCATTCGGAGTCAGAAAAAAAAAAAAAACTCAGCCCAGCAGAATAACGGATAACTGAGCAAAGTAAGTAATAAACATTTTTTTTCCTCTCTGTTTTCTGTGTTCTGTCCTGGTAATTCGTTACGTTTTTGTCCGTCATTCATCCGTGTTTTGCGTTTATAAACTACGACTTGATAATGATCTATAAACAACTTGCCTATAATTAAACACCATTTGCCTTTAATCTTACTTATTAAACTCCTTTTAGTCGTTTTGAAGCTCAGTTTGAATGGGAAAAAAAGTGTTACAGTTGTAAATGTAATTATTCCTTATGAAATTCACCATGGTTTTACAGGGCTCTCAAGCTATAGCAAAAGTTTGGAGTGAGATTAGGGGAGGGGCCACACAAAGGGGAGGAGTAACTCAAATATTTGCGGCACCCAAGTTTTTGCTAGCAGTTCAATTTTACCTATTGTTCATAATTGACCAGCACAAATAGAAATTATAACATCTGGTAAATCTGATGAAAGACAGACAAATTCATCAAAATAAAATAAAAAGTTTTATGTATTTATTTAAAAATACAAATGTATCAAAAATAAAAAGAAATTTTGCCCCAAACGAGCCAACTGAACAGCAGTACTCAGTGTACATACTGTACACATACAGTAGGATTACAATACTTACCCTGAGCATGTATGTCAAGCTGAATATGTATATGTGTGTGTGTGTGTGTGTGTGTGTGAGAGAGAGAGAGAAAGAGATAGACAGAAAGAGTACACATTTCAGCCTTTTTTTCTGTTTTAAATGTTTGTTGCACATTTTGATGCCTGATGATAGGGATAGAGGGCTCCCACATAAAACACTGCTTTATCCTAGGTGCATGTCGTATTCTATATGGCGTTCCATCCAAAGCCAAATTGTTTCTAGTTTTGGTTTTGTTCAAACCCACCATGGAAAACACATTGCATCTGAATCTGAGTGGGGAGGCCACAGTGTTTTATATGGGAGCCCCCTACCCGTCATCAAGGGTCACCATATGTAACGATCGCCCTTATCGGCCAAATTACATAGATTTAAAATGGGGTCAGATTAAACTGTGTGAGGTAAAATAAGTGTTTTAAAAAGATGATGACAAACCAACTTAATGCTGCTTCTTTTAATACATCTGCTGGTTTTAATGATGAACGGGTTTTACAGCAATGTGAATGTGTATAGCTTCGCGCTGAGGTGGCTGTTCTTAAAAACATTGTTTTAAAACTGGAGAAGGATTTTAAAGACTCTGTTGATAGTAATATAAATCGTGAAGTGTTTTATAGAGAGGCTGTGGATTTTAAGTTTTCCAAGATGGAGGAAGGTGTAAAGGACACTGTGGCAACACTGGAGAGAGAGGTTACTGAGTGTTTCATAAGGAGAGACAAAAAAATGGGCAAAACAACTGGAACAGATCAGGAAGTCAGAATTTGCCATCTCCCCTCCCACTACAACGACCAGCCCAGTGCCACCCACGTCGACCCCTGGCTTTCCTCCGGCCAACATTCCCACAGCCTCAACCACTTCACAAACCGTCAACAGAGCAACCGATGGAGAATTCTGCGCCACCACTTCAGCTGGGCCAGACTTTACCGCCATAATCTCCCACTTCTCCAGAGAGGAACTCACCAGCGCACAGGGTGATGACGACACTCTGCAAGGACTTACCATCTCTCCTTCCACACCACCAACCAACGGGATATACAGGTGCATCTCAATAAATTAGAATGTCGTGGAAAAGTTAATTTATTTCAGTAATTCAACTCAAATTATGAAACTCGTGTATTAAATAAATTCAGTGCACACAGACTGAAGTAGTTTAAGTCTTTGGTTCTTTTAATTGTGATGATTTTGGCTCACATTTAACAAAAACCCACCAATTCACTATCTCAACAAATTAGAATACTTCATAAGACCAATAATAAAAAACAAAAAAACAAAAACAAAAACATTTTTAGTGAATTGTTGGCCTTCTGGAAAGTATGTTCATTTACTTTAACTGAAAATTGAGTGTTTAATCTTATTATTATACATTACTGACACTCTATCCTCCAATTTGATACTGTTAAGTGCTTTGACACTGTTAAGTGCTTTGACACAATCCGTATTGTTAAAAGCGCTATATAAATAAAGGTGACTTGACTTGACTGTATATGTACTCAATACTTGGTAGGGGCTCCTTTTGCTTTAATTACTGCCTCAATTCTGCGTGGCATGGAGGTGATCAGTTTGTGGCACTGCTGAGGTGGTATGGAAGCCCAGGTTTCTTTGACAGTGGCCTTCAGCTCATCTGCATTTTTTGGTCTCTTGTTTCTCATTTTCCTCTTGACAATACCCCATAGATTCTCTATGGGGTTCAGGTCTGGTGAGTTTGCTGGCCAGTCAAGCACACCAACACCATGGTCATTTAACCAACTTTTGGTGCTTTTGGCAGTGTGGACAGGTGCCAAATCCTGCTGGAAAATGACATCAGCATCTTTACAAAGCTGGTCAGCAGAAGGAAGCATGAAGTGCTCCAAAAATTCTTGGTAAACAGGTGCAGTGACTTTGGTTTTCAAAAAACACAATGGACCAACACCAGCAGATGACATTGCACCCCAAATCATCACAGACTGTGGAAACTTAACACTGGACTTCAAGCAACTTGGGCTATGAGCTTCTCCACCCTTCCTCCAGACTCTAGGACCTTGGTTTCCAAATGAAATACAAAACTTGCTCTCATCTGAAAAGAGGACTTTGGACCACTGGGCAACAGTCCAGTTCTTCTTCTCCTTAGCCCAGGTAAGACGCCTCTGACATTGTCTGCGGTTCAGGAGTGGCTTAACAAGAGGAATACGACAACTGTAGCCAAATTCCTTGACACGTCTGTGTGTGGTGGCTCTTGATGCCTTGACCCCAGCCTCAGTCCATTCCTTGTGAAGTTCACCCAAATTCTTGAATCGATTTTGCATATAATCATTCTTCAGTGTACTATAACCTCCAAGAAACACGTCATACGTGGTCGCTCTCGAATATAAGGGCTTTCCCTGCCATTAATGCTTAGACAGTTTACACTGCACAAGTCTGCGGTGCAGTGTGGCTGTCTGATACGGCCACTGAAGCTGACTGCGGCCACTCTAGTCAATGCTTGTTTATTCCAGCCACGCCACGCGTGTTTCTGAAGTGGCTCTCCGTGGTGCTTCTGTAAAGATACACGCTTACGCCTCCTTTGAATAAATGCATCCAAAATCCGTCAAATCTCACCAAAATCTGTTGTCATGACTTATCGCGAGAGGCAAAAGGTTACGATTTAGTCGCATAACATTGGTTAATGGAAACCCCGTCATTTCAAAATACTTTTTTATCGACATTTATAAAATATCGCCAAAGTTTTGCGCAAATAATACTTTAGCATGAATTTGGCTTTATTCCCCAACATCAGCTCTCACTATCTTTTCACAGGCAAGTGATTTCGTCCAGGAATCTTAAAATTGGAAAAAAATTAAGGGGTTTTACACTCTGTGTACGCGCGAATCCATGTTGCTTAGTAATGAACGTGCTTTCGGCAGAATCGCGTAATTTAAACGGAAACAACAACATCCTAAATTCTGATTGGCTGGTAGGTGGCATTCAACTCTGTATAACTCGAGACAGCTAACTCGGCAGAGAACTTGCCTCCGTATTCCCTTATCCCTTATGAGAAATACAAGGTGTGACGTGAGAGTGTGTGAACTGGTTGAAATGCATGTGTCTCACGGTGAATGCGTGAGACTTGAGAGCCCTGGTTTTACTATGGGATTCACTAAATTCCTGGGGTTTCATTACCACGACGTAAAATGGGCGTTTCTGGAAGCGTTGGGAAAATGCCCCTTTCCAAAAAAAAAAAAAAAAACCTTAAAAGGTCACCGATCATTCACAGAATGCTGTTTTTTTTTTTTTTTTTTGCACGGGCATTTCCGATCAGCTCCGATGGATAATGAATGAGAAAAGCGTCTGTGATGGATGAAGGACAAAACAGTTGTACAGGTTATTTTTATGTTTTATAATTTTATAATTCAACTATTTTCAAGAACAAATAAACAACCAGAATACGTGCAGTAACGTCATTTGTGAATGTAATTTGACACGAAATACCTGCGATCAGGACAGGTATCTCAAGGTCCAGTATATAATATAAAAAGTATAAAATATAAAAGTTATTTGACACAAAACCCCTGTGATCAGGACAGGTATCTGAAGTTATAACAGTATGAATGTAATCTGACATGAAACACCTGTGATCAGTCAGGTATCTTAAGTTAATGTATATAACAAAAAGTATTTGACATGAAACCCCTGCGATCAGTCAGGTATCTGAAGTTACTGTATATAATATTAAACAACTGAAAGATAAACTGAAGATGTTTCACGGGCATTTGATGAACAGAAATGGTCTCATGAGTCTCTGAACAAAGGTAGCCACACCACAAAAACGAGTACAGAACAGATCATGCGAAAATCCTTAGTGGCACATAGCTGAAAAGGCAGATGAAGCTCCCTTAAGAAAAATTATGCTTCACCTTCATGGATGGTTTTAAAGAGCAACACATTTGACATAACAGAAAATGCTTCCTGCATTGGACGGGAATCGGACCCGGGTCTCCTGCGCCGGGATTCTTTAGCTAAACGGCCCTAAACCGTTTCCCATTCATTTTCAATGGTGTTGCTAATCCACTACGGATGCAATATTCTTTCGGCCGCTAGCACTCTCGTGGCACTCTTCCGTGTTTCGGCATCGCAGGAAGTTTGAAGTCGCCATTTTTTCTTCCGGACTCGGAGAGTGAATAGACCCCTTCATGGTTCACGTCACAGGAAAATTTGCAGGTCGCAGTGCGCATGTCAGGGACAGAAAGTTCATTACATCCCATTGAATTGTGTGCTAACCAAAGAATTTCTCGTCAAGAAAAAAATGCCTACTTGTTGCGTCATGGACTGTGACAATCACACTAGTTCTGGAGTCAAGTTTTTCAGGATTCCTTCAGGCTCTCATCCGTTTCAAAAAAATAGATGACATCTGTGGCTGCAACTATGATAGGCTATGCTATGTTGAACTGCGAGCAAGAGGTATATATGGAATGTATTAGTGCAACAGGGTTTTCTAGGGAAATAAACCCATCAAGTCAAGGAAATCAGTCTACAATGCATCCGTCTCCAATGATAAATACTTACCCTGCCATGCAGGTGTAATTTGCAGTATGGATGTAGCCTTCCCGCTTGTTGATCACAACCCAGGCTTGGTACATAGAGGTGTTTTTCTCTTGGCGCTGGCTCAGTAAAACCTCCGCTTTTAACACACAAAAGTCATCGCCTATATCGCTATATAAAACCATCTGGACATGCCCACAGACTACATAATTATAGGCGTCTAGCAATTTGTAGGCTCTTAGTTTTTCGAGTGTGTAAACACTTGGCTTGTCCACCAGATAGCAGTATATGGCGGGCCAGTGAATATCTGGCCACTTGCTAACATTATCTACCCATTCTGTTAGGAGCTCGGGATCAGGCAGACAATCGCCATTAGCTAAAACAAGTTTAGAATGGTACTGTTCCCGGTCCTGTGGTGTCAAAGACAGTGCATGCCTTGACACAATAGAGTGGGGGAACTATGACGTCACTTTGTAGGCGGATCAGCTGTTAGCATGAAACTGGTTCCCTCGACAAAAAGCCAATAGGATTTTTCCATAGATTTTTGGATTATCGCAGAAAATAAGCTCTGTGTTCAGTCATAGTTCATGAAACTTACACGTTTTGTCCATCAAGATAATCTTCATAAAATATAACTTTGATGAATTTTGAAGCCTAAATAAAAGTGCCAGAACTTAAAAGCTAAGCTTAGGCTATAAACGAACTACAGCACCACGGACACTCGCCTTCAGCGTCACCAGCAGCACGATACCGACAACTTTCTCAAACTTATTTTTAACATGTTCAGAGAAAAGTATTTACTCTATATATGAATTTTAATCCACGCTACATGACCCTTTTCATATAAACTGGAATAAATACGAAACTAGAGTCAAACTAAATCTGAAATGAGACATTAGTAATAAATACTATAATGAATAAATTAAATAATCTTAACTAAAGAACATTTGAAAGAACGTATTTCTGTACATTTCGAAATAAGGTGCATTAAAAGTCAATAAATCCTTGATTAATATGAATATTTTAATTAAAAATGTATCCCCACGTACTATTCAATACAATTCTAGTGCATTTAATCTATTAAATAACAGCAGAGTTAGCGAGTTTTGGGATATGGTAAGATTAAACTTATTTTAGTGAATAAAGTACCACATTTCAGCTATAATTTTGTTAGGATGGGTACACAAAATGTTATTTTATCCTTGCTTCTAGGAAATCCTCAATCTATATGCTTTCTAACAGATTCATGTGGCCACAAACATTTAATTTTAACGTTGCTTTAAGCACTATTCATCATTAAAGTTTCACTTTCACCACGTAAAGCCGGTAAATGTGGTGTTTACGATGTAATATGAGTTTACCTTATGGTCTGAACCCAGAGTCTCTGTATCAGTAGGAAAGCGATAAAATGAGCTTCTTCCCTCCGAAACTTGTCGCATTTCGGGGCAAAGCAAAAAAAAAAACAAAAACAAAAAAACATTGTCCCACAACAATATAAAATGCAGGAAACTATTCATTGGTTATTCTACAATTAATTGTATTACAACTTAAACTACAATTGGAAAATACTGTAAATTGATAAACTGTTCGGCGTGATGACGTTTAATGTCTCCGACAGCACCTGTAGTCCCATTTAACAACAACTTCTTCTTCTTCTTCTTCTGATGTTTTTTGGCAGTTTTGGCAAACCAACTTAAAGGTGCATTACCGCCACCTACTGATCTGGAGTGTGGAGTGAACATAGATTTGGTAGAAAGATATATATATATATATATATATATATAATAATTTTTTAAATACCCCCCCAAAAATAAATAAATAAATAAAAATAAATAAATAAAAATAATCCTTAATTACTACAAAATTATATTCTTTCCATATTTCCTGTCTTTTTTAGATAATTGAACATTTCTTTAATTCTTAATTGCATTTGTCTATTCCATAGTAATATATTGAGTGATACTTTATCATATCCCATCAAACCTAATTTATGATTAAGTTGATTTCTTTCTCTTTCATATGCATCACATTCTAGAAGAATGTGCTTTACTGTTTCTGGATTCCCACATTTATCACATCTGCCAGTTTCATGTTTCCCTATTTTGTGTAAATTGAAATTTAAAGCTGAATGTCCAATCCTCATTCTTGTTATAATAACATCTTTCTTCCTACTCCCACATCTTATTCTCTTTTCACCTACACACCCCTGTATCTGGTAAAGATGCTTTCCTTTTGTTCCACTATCCCATAACTTTTGCCATATCTTTCTTACTTCAATTGATATTATTCTTTTGATTTCAGATTTGCTAATTGCTATATTAATTTCACTATGTGAATGCTTCAGAGCCATCTTAGCCAAGTAGTCCACTTCCTCATTTCCCTTTACCCCAGTATGAGCCGGTACCCATAGAAAGTACCATTATCCCTAATTGTCTAATTCTAAACAAGTACTGTAATACTTCATATATTAAATCTTTCCGCGATGCCGATTTTCCACTCACTAGACTTCTTAGAACAGACATTGAATCTGTACATATTACAATATTATTTGGTTGTATTTCTTCAATCCATTGTAGTACTAATATAATTGCTATTAATTCTGTAGTAAACATAGACATATGATCTGATATTCTTTTGGCTATTTTTGTTTTAAATGCAGGAATGTATACTGCTGCTGCTGTCCTTCCAGATTCAGGATCCTTTGACCCATCTGTATATATCTGTAACTGTGAATAATATGCTTGATTTATATACACTGTTGAACTACTATATTTATAGGAATGATCTTCTCCTTTTCATTTATTTCTTTTTGTATTTGAAAGTCAATCAAAGGCATTGGAAACATCCACGGTGGAACCACTGGAATAGCTACAGAAGGATTATTTTCATATTTATTCAGCCCTAATCTATCTGCCTCCTTTACTGTCCAACCGAAGCTCTCTAAATCTTTGTATTCCAGGGTTTCCGCGGGGTCTTAAAATGTCTTAAATTTAGTTGTATCAAATTTAAGGCCTTAAAAAGTCTTAAATTGTACAAGAAAGTCTTAATTATGATTTCAAGAGGTCTTAAATTTGGAGAAGGAAAGACAAGAATTGCGATATGGCTGAATGTGACGATTAAACTTCAAAAGGCGATGATTTGATTAAATAAACATGAGCGCTGCAAGTTCAAAGTCCGGTGCCGCGCTGCTTTGTGTTCTGTCTTTACCGGAAAACTCTTATATTTCAGCCAAACGCGACACCTGCTGACAGAGAATGAATCAGTTAACATAGCTTAAACTAGAGTGCGTGCGATTCAGTCTATTAAAATACATTTAGACTGATCACATCATTTAAGATATGGGGGCAGAAAATGTATAGCCTATATTTATATCATTTCATATAGTTAATATCACACGAAGTGCGCCATTTTTTTTTCTCCAAAAATCAGCATGATTACAAATGTGATATTGATTTTATGTAACAGTTCAATAAACAAGAAGTTCATTTTAAGAGACTTACGTTTTAGACACCATATTGGCTGTTTTCAGAATCAGAATCAGAATCAGAATCAGAATGAGCTTTATTGGCCAGGTATGCTTACACATACGAGGAATTTGTTTTTGTGACAGAAGCTCTACAGTGCAACAGAAAGACAGCAACAGGACAGGGCACAGATAATAAAAGAATAATTTACAAATAGGCAATGTACAAATAGCAAAAACACAATATATAGACAATTATGGTGTACAGGTCTAATATGTGCAAATCTGAAATGAAAAAAAAATAAGTATGTGTGTTGAATAAATAATTTATAATAGTGTTGTGTGTTCCACTTTTAATGTCAAGTGTTCATGAGATGGATTGCCTGAGGGAAGAAACTGTTCCTGTGTCTGGTCGTTCTGGTGCTCAGAGCTCTGTAGCGTCGACCAGACGGTAACAGTTCAAAGAGGGAGTGTGCTGGATGTGAGGGGTCCAGAGTGATTTTGCCAGCCCTTTTGCTCACTCTGGATGAGTACAGTTCTTGGAGAGTGGGGAGGGTTGTACCAATGATTCGCTCAGCAGTCCGGACTACCCTCTGTAGTCTTCTGAGGTCAGATTTGGTAGCTGAGCTGAACCAGACAGTTATTGAAGTGCAGAGGACGGATTCAATGATGGCGGAGTAGAACTGATTCAGCAAGTCCTGTGGCAGGTTGAACTTCCTTAGCTGGCGAAGGAAGTACAACCTCTGCTGGGCCTTTTTCACAATGGAGTCTATGTGATTGTCCCACTTCAGGTCCTGGGAGATGGTGGTGCCCAGGAATCTGAATGACTCCACTGCAGTCACAGTGCTGTTCATGATGGTGAGTGGGGGGAGTGCAGAGGGGTTCCTCCTGAAGTCCACGATCATCTCCACAGTTTTGAGCGTGTTGAGCTCCAGGTTGTTAAGACTGCACCAGACAGCCAGCTCCTTAACCTCCTGTCTGTAGGCAGACTCGTCACCGTCCTGGATGAGGCCGATCAGTGTGGTGTCGTCTGCAAACTTCAGGAGCTTGACAGAGGGATCTTTAGATGTGCAGTCGTTAGTGTACAGGGAGAAGAGCAGTGGGGAGAGAACACAGCCCTGAGGAGCTCCAGTGCTGATCGTACGAGTGCTGGATGTGTATTTTCCCAGCCTCACTAGCTGCTGCCTGTCTGTCAGGAAGCTGGTGATCCACTGACAGACGGAGGTGGGGACGGAGAGCTGAGTTAGTTTGTTCTGAAGGGTGTCCGGGATGATGGTGTTAAAAGCGGAGCTGAAGTCTACGAACAGGATCCTCACATAAGTCCCTGGTCTGTCCAGATGCTGCAGGATGAAGTGCAGTCCCATGTTGACTGCATCATCCACAGACCTGTTTGCTCTGTAGGCAAACTGCAGGGGGTCCAGTAAGGGTCCAGTGGAGGACTTCAGATAAGCCAAAACCAGTCTTTCAAATGACTTCATGACCACAGATGTTAGAGCCACAGGTCTGTAGTCATTAAGTCCAGTAATTTTGGGTTTCTTTGGGACGGGGATGATGGTGGAGCGTTTGAAGCATGAGGGGACTTCGCACAGCTCCAGAGATCTGTTGAAGATCTGTGTGAAGATGGGGGCCAGCTGGTCAGCACAGATTTTTAGGCAGGCTGGTGACACACCGTCTGGGCCTGGTGCTTTCCTTCTTTTGTTCTTCCTGAAGACCTGGCGCACCTCATCTTCGCTGATCTGAATTGCAGGTGTGGGGGAGACGGGGGTTGCTGGAGGTGTGAATGGTTGTGTGAATGGTTGTGTGGAGAGGTGTTCAGGGCGGGTGTGGGGTGTTTTTTCAAACCTGCAATAGAACTCGTTCAGGCCGTCTGCCAGGTGTTGATTCTCCAGAGTGCTGGGGGATGGTGTCTTGTAACTGGTGATTTCTTTCATACCTTTCCACACTGAAGCAGAATCACTGGAAGAGAATTTTTTCCTTAGCTTGCCGGAATAATTCCTCTTTGCCACTCTGATCTCCTTTTCCAGTGTGTATTTGGCCTGTTTATACAAGACTTTATCCCCCTTTCTGTAAGCATCTTCTTTGGCCTGACGGAGCTGTCTGAGTTTTGCAGTGAACCATGGTTTGTCGTTGTTGTAAGTTAGATGAGTCTTGGTAGGAATGCACACATCCTCACAGAAACTGATGTAAGATGTTACAGTCTCTGTGAGCTCATCCAGATCATTTGCGGCAGATTCAAAAACAGTCCAATCAGTAAGGTCGAAACAGGCTTGTAAATCCCACTCTGTTTCATTAGTCCATCTTTTAACAGTTCTTAATACAGGTTTTCCAGATTTGAGTTTCTGCCTGTAGGTCGGTATAAGATGAACCAAACAGTGATCAGAGAGTCCTAAAGCTGCCCGTGGGACAGAGTGATATGCGTCCTTTGTCGCTGTGTAACAGTGATCCAATATATTACTGTCTCTGGTGGGACATGTAACATGCTGTCTGTATTTTGGCAGTTCACGGGAGAGATTTGCTTTATTAAAGTCCCCGAGAATGATTAAAACAGAGTCCGGGTGTTGTTGCTCAGTCTCTGTGATCATATCAGCGAGTTTCTCTAAAGCTGAGCTCACGTGCGCTTGCGGAGGAATGTAAACACTCACGAGAATGAACGAGTGAATCTCCCGCGGCGAGTAGAAAGGCTTGCAGTTAATGAAGAGCGTTTCTAGATCAGAACAGCACATCTTCTTTAACACAGTTACATCTGTACACCACCTCTCATTGATGTAAAAGCACGTCCCGCCGCCGCGTGATTTCCCCGTTGATTCTGCCTCCCGATCCGCTCTAAACAGCTGAAAGCTCGGAAGATGTAACGCGCTGTCCGGAATGGCGTCGTTCAGCCAGGTTTCCGTGAAACACAGAGCAGCAGAGTTTGAAAAGTCCCTGTTTGTCCGGGAGAGCAGAAGGAGTTCGTCCGTTTTGTTGGGTAGAGAGCGGAGATTCGCCAGATGGATGCTAGGCAACGCCGTTCTAAATCCTCGCCGTCTGAGCTTCACGAGCGCGCCGGCTCGCTTCCCCCGTCTGCGCGTCCTGAAGCGTTTGACCAGAGCTACGGCTCCGCCAACAACAATGTCCAGCAAAACGTCCGAATAATCAAAAACCGGTAAAAGATTCTGTGGTGTGTTCTGCCGAATGTTCAGCAGATCATCCCTGGTAAAACTGATGGTGTTTGAGAAACAAAAAACAGGAAAAACGAACAAAAACAGTACAAACACTGAAGAGCAAAGCACAGTAGCTGCCATTTGCGGTGCCATCTTAGATTAGATTTTTGCTCTATTTCTACAACAAAAATAATTCCAAACACAGCCACAGCACTGTTTTGCGTCTCTGAGCAACATGCGGTGTTTCGTTCCTGAATGAATCAAACGTTTAAATGATTCGGTTCAGTCGCAATGACTCACTTATTAACGCTGACTTACTGCCACCTATTGGCCGTTTTAATTTCACATTTTTTAAAAATAATTTCAAACATCAGTTTTCAACGTTTTATGTTTCAAATATCAAAACATCATTTATGCATTTGTAACTGTGCAGGTTAGCATTCTATATCCCTCTGAGCTGCATTAAAGAGTGTGTAAATACATCTAAATGCCACTTCAGATGCATTGCAAAGATACATTTTGTTGATACTGATTTCATTTGCTTGGTAACAGCCCAAATGCAAGAATTTAATTTAAAAGATTATGTACACTTTTAGAAAAAATGGCTTAAAGGTAAAAATGCCAATAAAACTTGTTGGAAAAGACTAATTTCTATCACTGCTGTGAACTGACCACACAGAATATGAAGAATATCAAAAAAATTCAGGAGTCAGCTGTCCATGGTAATCTTTAAGATACCAGCACAATATCACACTCAGCAAAATATCGTCTAATTATCGTTATTGATAAAATCCCAGAAAATATAGAGATATCATTTTTTGCCAATTTCGCACACCCCTAATTCATGTTATTTAATTTATATAATAATTTATTGATAATAATTGTTGAAATCAATATTATTAACACTTTTGACTTATCCATTTTCTTAAAAATGGTGTAAAGGCTGAAATGTAAAGTTTATCATTTTACAAAACTTTTTGTTTTTGTGAAAACTTGTATCTGAATTGTAAATTATGCTTTTTACAGTCATTTTACAGTTTAATATGGGACTATAGACATTGCCCTACCCCGCTCATATGGTATTAATTTTATTTGTGCAGGTCCTAAAAAAGGTCTTAAAAAGTCTTAAATCTGAGCTTAAAAATCCTGCAGAAACCCTATATTCATATTCCCAACAGTCTTTCAAAAGATTTTTAACTGGATGATATTCTGAATGACCCTTTACACCTGCCTAATATCTCATTCTCAACTGTAACCTACGGAGTTCTACGGGCATTTCTCCCATCTCTACCTGTAAAGCATTCACTGGAGAGGTTTTAAAAGCTCCACTACATATACGCAGAGCCTGTGACTGTACTACTTTAACTTTTTTAAGCAGAGTTTTTGTTTGCCGAACAATATACTATACTACCATAATCTATACTTGATCTTATTACTGCACTATATATTCTTTTCAATGATTGAGAACTTGCTCCCCAATCAGCACCTGATAAACACCTTAATACATTAATCCCTCTTTTACATTTTTCAATTAATTTCTTTATATGTATTCCAAAATTTAATTTTGAATCCATCCACATACCCAGGAATCTGATGACCTTCACTTGCTCCAACTGATGACCAGACATCTTAATGTTTAATTTCGGATTATTATTCTTATTCGAAAAACAAATTACTTGAGTTTTCGCCACAGAGAAACAAAATCCCCATATCTTAGCCCATCTCTCTACCTCAATCACCGCATTTTGCATTTTGATTTCCACAAATGAAATATTCCATCCCCTTTTCCATAGTGCTCCGTCGTCTGCATATAGTGATCTACCTACTCCACTCTCTATACTGTAAAAAATATCATTTATCAAGTTAAACAAAATAGGGCTACTTACACTTCCTTGCGGGGTTCCATTTTCTACTGAATATATTCGAGAATACTCCATTCCCACTCTAACTTGAATTGTTCTTCCAAACAAGAAATTTTAAATCCAATTATACATTCTTCCATTAATTCCCAAACTTTCTAATTTCATTAATAACCCCTCTTTCCACAGCATATCATATGCTTTTTCTACGTCAAAAAAGGCTCCTACTAACACCTCCTTCTTAATTTTAGCCTTTCTTATTTCATTTTCCAGATAAACTATAGAATCCATAGTACTACGACCCTTACGAAACCCACTTTGATATGCTGAAAAAATATTCCTACTCTCAATCACAAATATTAATTTATTCATGACCATCCGTTGCATAAGCTTGCATAGGTTGGATGTCAAAGCTATAGGTCTATAATTACTAGCCTTTGAATTATCTTTTCCTGGTTTTGCAATCGGCACAATTACTCCATGCTTCCAATCCACTGGCATGATCCCTGTTTTCCAAACCTTATTAAAAAGACTTAAAACCACACCTAAAGATTCGTCTGATAAATGTTTAATCATCTCATAACATATTTCATCTTTACCTGGGGATGTCTGCTTTACCCCTGCAATAGCTCTCTTCAGTTCGTACAATGTGAAGTCTAATTCTAATGTACTACCAGTCTCGTTCTTTTTTTCAAATATGTGAATATTTTCTCTCACTTTCTCTTCCCTATGCTTCCTCATACTATCCAAAATATTCGTACTACTGTGTACCATTACAAATGCTTCTGCTAGCATCTCGGCTTTATCATTATCAGAAACTGCAATTTTATCATTATTTACTAAAACCGGAATATTATAGTTTCTCTGTATGCCTCCCATCTTCCTGATCATAGCCCATAAATCATTTATATCAATTTCTTCCCCTATTCTATAACAGAATTCTCTCCAGTATGTTCTTTTTGCTGTTCTTATTACCCTCCTCACCATTGCTTGAGCTCTCTTATAGTTAATATAATCCTTAAACTGTAACGTTTTCCTTGCTTTCTTAATTTCTCTGTTTCTATGTGCAACTGCTTTGCTACATTCTTCATTCCACCATGGTACTTCTTTCCTTCTACTTGTGCTTTCCTTTTTACCTATTACTTCCTCTGCTGTATCTCTTAAAATTCCACTAACTTTCTTACTTATTTCTTCAATATCTTCGCTAATTTCATTATAATCTACCATTTTATTATGACACAATTTTGTAAAAAGTTCCCAATTTGCAGTCTTGAATTTCCACCTTGGTTTTCTCTCTACCTTTCTTTTTACCTTTATTTCCACACCTATTTGACACCATATAGGATAATGATCACTTCCAATTGTACTTTGCTTTACAACCTTCCATACACTTTTACCAGCTAAGTTATCCGATACTAAAGTAATATCTAAAGCTGAGTGCCATCCATTGGAAACATCTAATCGAGTAATGCTTCCATCATTAATACATACCAACTGACCCCAATCTAGCATTTCTTCCATTATTAACCCATTATAATCATTTTGTTACTCCCCCATAAGGTGTTATGTGCGTTGAAATCCCCACACCAAACTACTTTATTATTGTTCTTTCCTCTTATATTCTCCAATACCTTCTTACTTAATTTTCCACAAGGATTATAAAAATTAATTATTTTAATACTATACTTCCCTTCCCAGATTTCAGTCACCACCACCTCGTGATCTGCAATCTCCTCAACATTTCTGTATCCAATTCCTTGTTTTATAAATGTTGCTACCCCTCCACCATTCCCTTGTTTCCTATCTCTTCTAATCACCACATACACTTGTAAACTAAAATTAAGTTGAGGTTTTAACCATGTTTCCTGAACACAAATTATACCCGGTTTGTTTTCATGATTAGATATGTGCTTTTTAAATTCTTGCCCATTTGCAATTAAGCTTCTTGCATTCCATTGAAATATTGCTAACACCATTATGACCCACCACACCCTGTTTGAGTATTTGATGCTTGCATCTTTAGCCTGTCATTAATCATTTCCACTGAAATGCCCTCTATCTCTAAGTACTTTTCAGCTGCTTTGATTATAATTTTGATTCTCTCTGTTCGGCTTTCCGTTTGTGCAGAACAATTCACCACTTCCACCATAAATGTGACAAATGCCACTTTGTCATAAATCCTTATACTCTCTTTTGTTGTTTCTTGCGTTTTATCCATCTTTTGATTAGATTCTTTCCCACTTTTTTTAGTGCCTCAGAATATGACAATCCCTCTTCTATTCTTACAGTCTGCACTTGTGCTGCATGCTTCCTCACTTTACAGGCTCCATAACCCGCACTATGTTCTTCTCCACAGTTACAACACTTTGGGTTAACTCCTTGTCCGCATTTGCCATATTCATGCTCGCCTCCACATCTTGCACATCGTTGTTTACCTCTGCAAACAGCTGCCACATGACCAAACTTTTGGCGTTTAAAACATCTTAACGGAGGAGAAACATAACGTCTGACCGGGTAGCTAATGAATCCTAAGAATACTTTGTCCGGTAATTTATCCTCATCAAAGTGAATCATTACTGAAAGGCTATCAACCTTTTCATTATTTCTTTTTAACCTCAATCACTGCCGCCCCAGTTAGACTTTTCTTGATCTTTTCTACTGTCACTTCAGTTGGGATACCAGTAATTACGCCTTTGACCCATTTCTTTTCTTCCGGTATCGAGCAGATCACTTTTTGTCCACTAATCGACTTTATTTTCAATGCCACTTTTTGTTGCCTACTGTCCTTACAATATAGGATTAGTCTTCCATCTCTCAACTTCTTAACACTTTCTATCGATCCTATCATTTCCTTAATTACTTTAGACAGCTTCAACGGATTAATTATCTTAAAAGACTCATCCACAAATTTCATCATTACCTTGAACTCCTCTTTCTTTCCTCTTACCTGATGATTTTCATTTTCACTGTCAGCTTCAGATGTATTACTCCAGATTTCCTTTCTTTTCCGATTTTCTACTAAACTCCATTCATTATTCCCGTTCCCTCCTTCATCCGCGCCAAACATTTCATCCTCCATTTCCGGATCCCTTCCAGACTCTACGTCACTACCTACCATGCACACTCCAGTCACAGATCAGCTGTTGCCAAAAACCACCACCCGAGAGCCAATTTAACAACTTATTAGCAACCGTCTTTTTTAAGAAACATAACAGTTTAAAAAAAATCACGAGTGGGGTGTAACTGGTGTGTTTTATGTCACAGAATAAAACGTGAAAGTATCTTGAGCTTGTGTGAACCACGGACCTTATTTAAGGGATTTAACCAAAATCCCGTTCAGAAAACCTATTGACTCAGGGACGATGGAACCGGAAGTGCTAAAATGCTAACTCGCTTCCGGGTTTTTGCCTACAAAGTGACATCATAGTTCCACCACTCTATAACAGGTGCTGCGTCCCAATTCGCCTACTTATACTATGCCCTAAAAGTATGTACTCTTTTTGTGAAGAAAAAGTACATACTTTTGAGTATGTAGCAGAATAGTAGGCAAGCTTTGGGACATACTACTTTGTCATAGCTGCTTCTTTAACGGACGCTCTGTTGCTTAGTTACGTGCATCCTGTAACTGTTTAAACTGCCCTGTCAATCATCTTGTCACAGTTAACATCATCCACATTTAGTTTAATTTGATTTCCTACAGTATTGGAGAGAAATAAAGAAGCACATCGCGGGTCTTTCATGCCGAGAACTCTGCTCATGTATTTGCATAAAGATGCATTTCAAAATTAATGACCAAACGTATCATTATAAGAGTTCACAGTGTTGCTGCAGATGAAGTATAACGTGGATAACATTAAATTGATATTTTTTCATCAGGTTAGACTGTAACAGAGACGCTGGAGTTTGATTAGAATCCATAAGCGGAAGTTTATTAGAGGTCAAGACTTTAACCAGAGGTAGGTAAAACAGGCAGAGGGTCAAACCAGGGAGGCAAGCAGATCGTTCTTCATACACAGGGGCAAACTCAGAGAAAATAATGAGAAGGCAGGCAAAGGGTCCAAACACAAACATCAGTCAGATCAGGCGTCAGAACAAAGGGACAGAGTACAAATACCGTGAGTCAGGATATCAGGCAAGATCATAGACAGGTAAGCAATCCGGATAGTTGAGGAATAACACTTGGTAAGGCAGAATGACTGGCAATACTTCGCGACTAGCATGTGAACGTGTCTCAGTTTATATAAGAGTCAAACAGGAAGTGACAGCAGAGGGAGCGGGCCAGGTTCAGTATTCGGGTGAGGGCTCCCTCTGCTGGCTAGGCGTTACAGAACCCCTCCCTCTAGGAGCGACTCCTGGAGCTCGATGTGGACGTCCCCGTGGTCGTGGTGCTGGTCGATCGGGTCTGGCTCGATGAAACTCCTCGATGAGTGCAGGATCCAGAATGTCCCGGGCGGCTACCCATGATCTCTCCTCAGGTCCATAGCCCTCCCAGTCCACCAGATATTGGAGCTGACCCCCTCTTCGTCTCGAGTCCAATAACACATTCACCTTATAAGCTGGGGTTCCATCAAAATCCAGTGGTGGTGGTGGTTCTGGGGCTTCATGGCCAGGGTCAGCTCCCGGGTGAGCAGGTTTGAGGAGGGACACATGGAAGGAGGGAGAGATACGATAGTTAGCAGGAAGCTCCAATTGGTATGTTACATCATTGATTTGTCTCAGTATTTTAAAAGGGCCAACATACCTGGGACTGAGCTTCCTGCTTGGTAGCTGCAACTTGATGTCCTTTGTGGAGAGCCAGACCCGTTGTCCTGGTTGGTAGGGAGGGTGTGGACGACGTCGTCTGTTGGCCTGGAATTCCTGTGTTCTTATGGCCCGCTGGAGACGAACATGAGCACTGTCCCACACCCTCTCACTACGCTGAATCCAGTCGTCCACTGCAGGAATGGAGGAGGGTTCACCAGACCATGGGAACAGAGGCGGTTGGAACCCCAGGACGCACTGGAAGGGAGTTAGACCTGTAGAGGAGTGGGTTAGAGAGTTTTGGGCGTATTCAGCCCATGGTAGGAACTCAGACCATCTGTGTTGTTCACGGCTGCAGTAGCTTCGAAGGTACCTCCCTATTTCCTGGTTGAGCCGTTCGACTTGCCCGTTGGCTTGTGGGTGATAACCTGAAGTTAGACTGATGTTGATTTCTAATTGGCTGCAGAATGCCCTCCAGACCTGAGACGTGAATTGGGTACCCCGATCACTGACTATGTCTTCTGGTAGCCCATAGATCCTAAAGACGTGTTGGAAGAGGGCTTGAGCGGTCTCCATGGCAGTGGGTAGTTTGGGTAGTGGAATGAGACGGCAGGATTTCGAGAAACGGTCGATGATGACCAGGATAGTGGTATTATTATTTGATGGTGGGAGATCAGTAACGAAGTCAATAGACAGATGAGACCATGGTCGTTGGGGAATGGGCAATGGTTTGAGTAAACCTGATGGCAATTCTTTTGGGGTTTTTGACTGAGCACAGATCTGACAGGATTTGATATAGTTGGTGACGTCTCGAGCCATGTTAATCCACCAGAAAGAGTTCTGTAATAGCTGGAGGGTTCGAGAGATACCTGGATGACCGGAGCAGAGAGAAGTATGGACCCATTGCATGATTCGTGGTCTTAAAGCTTGAGGTACATAATGCTTTCCTGGGGGTGTGTTAGCGGGTGAGGGGTCTTGTTGTTGTGCTTCTCTGAGTTCTTCCATGATATCCCAGGAAACTGGGGCTAGGATGATCGAGCTGGGTAGGATGGGACCGGACGTGTGATGTACTGAGAAGGGGTTATATTGTCTGGAAAGAGCATCTGCTTTACCGTTCTTGCTGCCCGGTCGATAAGTTACTGTAAAGTTGAAGCGTGTAAAGAACAATGCCCAACGGGCTTGACGGGGGTTAAGACGTTTGGCACTTTTGATATACTCAAGATTCTTATGGTCAGTTATCACTTGAAAGGGATGAAGAGCTCCCTCAAGCCAGTGACGCCATTCTTCTATAGCTGCTTTCATGGACAGTAGCTCTTTATTTCCAACATCATAGTTACGTTCTGCGGGGGTCAGTTTCCTGGAGAAGAAAGCACATGGGTATAATTTGCTTGGTTGCCCTTGCCTCTGTGAGAGTACCGCTCCTATGCCACAGTCTGAGGCATCCACTTCCAGTATGAATGGTTCGTTCGGATCAGGATGTTTCAGGATAGGAGCTGTCGTAAATCGTTCCTTCAATGCGTTGAAAGCATTGTCAGCTTCTGATGTCCAAATCAGTTTTGACGGCTTATTCTTGAGGAGTGAGGTAAGAGGAGAAGCCACCATGCTATAACTTCGAATGAACCTCCTGTAGAAATTGGCAAAGCCAAGAAATCTTTGCAGTTCCTTGATGGTTCGTGGTTGTGGCCATTCGGTGACTGCCTTAACCTTGAGATTGTTCATCTTGACGCCCTGTGAGCTGATGTGGTAACCCAGGAAGGAGGTTTGATTAACGTGGAACTCACACTTTTCGGCCTTGACATATAATTTATTCTCTAGAAGTCGAGAAAGGACTGTTCTGACATGGAAAATGTGCTCGTGTTCAGTCTTGGAGAAGATGAGGATATCATCGATGTAGGCGATCACAAACTTATTCAGAAGGTCCTTGAAAATTTCATTGATGAAAGACTGGAATACAGCAGGAGAGTTGGCCAGCCCATATGGCATTACCTGATATTCATAGTGCCCCCTGGTGGTGATAAAGGCTGTCTTCCATTCATCCCCTTCTTTGTTGATCCTGACAAGATTATATGCACTTCGGAGATCGAGCTTGGTGTAGATCTCGGCCTCTCTGAGTTGTTCTAGTGCTGATGGTACTAACGGAAGTGGGTAACGGAATTTAATGGTAATGTTATTCAGTCCCCTATAATCAATACACGGTCTTAGACCACCATCTTTCTTCTCCACGAAGAAAAATCCTGCAGCTGCTGGGGAAGTTGATGGTCGGATGAACCCGGAGTTCAAAGCCTCATCCACATACTTCTCCATGGCTTGATTTTCGGTTCTAGAAAGTGGATATACTTTACTCTTAGGGGGTTGTGTGTTGGGCAGGAGGTCGATGGCACAGTCCCATGGTCTATGTGGAGGGAGCTGAGTGGCTTTCTCCTTGCTGAATACATCAGAAAGATCTTGGTAGCAATGAGGAATATGAACTTTCTGGTGTGTTTCCGGACTTTCTATACTGGTTGTGAGACATGATTGGGGTGTTGCAGTGATACAATGATTCATACAGAAGGGAGACCAGCGTGTTAGCTCACCTTTATGCCATGAGAGTTCGGGGTCATGAATAGAGAGCCATGGATATCCTAAAACAACTTCGTGTTTAGGAGAATCGATGATGTAAAAGGTGATGGATTCCGTATGAAGAGTTCCAACCTGTAGTGTGAGCGTCTTGGTTTGGTGAATGATGCCTTTTCCAATCTGTATATCATCGATAGCCTTGACTTGGATTGGTGGGGTGCATGGTTGTGTTGGGATTTGATGTTTTGTGACAATATCCTGGTGGATTAGATTCAGGGCGGCTCCCGAGTCGATCATCGCTGTGAGGTCAAGAGACAGAGTATCAAATCTTAAGACAACAGGGAGTGTGAATAATTTGTTGCTTAAAAGGGCCAGATGTTCAATATTTACCCGAGGATTGCTTTGGAGCTTGTGGGGGCATCCTAAAACACAGGCGTTGCTGTCGTCTCCGTTCTCTCTCACTCTCGGATAAACGGGATGTGTTTAGTTGCATGGGTTCCTCAGGAGAAAACATTTCAACAGGGTGACGAGTAAGAGCATTGGTTTGTCCACCCTTTCCACTCTTCCTTTTAGGAGCTTGTCTCATGAGGTTATCAATCTTGATGGCGAGCGTGACAAAATCAGAAAATGAGGATCCCTCACCCTTACATGCCAGTTCTACCTGAAGGTCGCAGTTAAGGCTTTTATGAAATGTAGCTTTTAAGGCAACATCATTCCATCCACTCTGGGCAGCGAGCGTTCTAAACTCAATGGCAAACTCGGCAGCGGTGCGATTACCTTGTGTCAGATTGATGAGTTGTGTTGAAACGTCTCTTCCACCATGAGGGTATTTGAACACTTCGCGGAGTTGTTGAAAGAAGTACGTCACTGAACTCCTCAGTCGGGAATCTGAGTCCCAAACGGCTGCTGCCCAATCGATGGCTCTGCCCGTCAAAAGTGTCATAATAAAAGCGCACCTCTTCCCCTCTGAATCGAATCTCTCTCCTTGGTGATCCAGATAAATCTGCACTTGGCGAATGAAGCCCTTGCATTGCTCAGCTGTTCCGTCGAATTTGTCAGGAAGTGCGAAACTTACGGCGTTCGGCGTGGCCGGAGGGAGAGATCGAATGTAGTGCGTTAGGTGTTCATTGACGGTCCGCAGCTGGGTGAGTTGTTCCTGATATCCTTTGAGCATTTCCGTTTGGTATGAAAATGCTGTTTGTAGATTTGACACTTCCGCTGGATTCAGGGGAGGCGAAGTATTCTGTAACAGAGACGCTGGAGTTTGATTAGAATCCATAAGCGGAAGTTTATTAGAGGTCAAGACTTTAACCAGAGGTAGGTAAAACAGGCAGAGGGTCAAACCAGGGAGGCAAGCAGATCGTTCTTCATACACAGGGGCAAACTCAGAGACAATAATGAGAAGGCAGGCAAAGGGTCCAAACACAAACATCAGTCAGATCAGGCGTCAGAACAAAGGGACAGAGTACAAATACCGTGAGTCAGGATATCAGGCAAGATCATAGACAGGTAAGCAATCCGGATAGTTGAGGAATAACGCTTGGTAAGGCAGAATGACTGGCAATACTTTGCGACTAGCATGTGAACGTGTCTCAGTTTATATAAGAGTCAAACAGGAAGTGACAGCAGAGGGAGCGGGCCAGGTTCAGTATTCGGGTGAGGGCTCCCTCTGCTGGCTAGGCGTTACATAGACATTGATTATTTATCACTCAAATCTCTTTCTCTACCTGTCCGTTGGTCGCGCATATCCACCATGTTTGTGGTTTTTAACACTTTTTATGCGTGTTTGTAGTTCTAATCGAATCCTTGTCCACCGCGCAATGTGTTGTGGGCAATATTAGCCGTTTGAGTGTGCATCGATCTGCACTTCGAATTCTAACCAGAAGTAGTAGACCATCCGGGAATCTTTGGCATACTTTTTTAAACATACTATGATTTGGGACATACTAATTCTATTTTTGAATACTATTTAGGACGGATAGTATGCGAATTGGGACGCAGCAAAAGTCTCTTTAAGACAAGTCATGTCACTCGGCGGCCATCTTTGAAACGCCTCTCGGGCATCCAAGTGCAGCTCCTATTATTTTGTATGGGGGAAACATCAAATTCTCCCAAACTGTTCACTAAGCTTACGATTAAATTTCATATTTGAAATCACCAATGAAATCTGACAACAACTGTGTCATAAATGTTTTTTCTTTTGCTCAAATAGCGTTATAGAAAGCTTGTTTTTCAGGCTAGATCAGCCAGTGCGCATGCGCAGTCCTAGGCGCACGTCTCAGAACGCTGACTGTTTCTATAGCAACCGGGACTTCTAACGGCAGCTGCAGTGACGCGCTGACTTTACTGAATAGCGATTGGCTCTTTTGCTCAGAAGGCGGGGCTTCGTTCGATTATGCGGCCATGTTAAGCACTGCATTTTTCCTCATTCAAAACTATACGAGTGACATCTCTTGGGTATTCTATAGTCTTTGTCTATATGCCGGTGTTCCGGTGAATTCAGTTCCCCTGTTTCCCCTTCGGCGCGCATGCGTTAAATCCCGTCGTCATGATTTCGAGGTGAAAAAATGTGTGCTTTATCTCACGCGTAAGTTTATTATGTTATTTCCTACTTCCATCAACATAAGGCATATTTCACGTTGTTTGTCAAATACATAAGTATAATGCTAAATACTAAAGCATAGAATGTATTGTTTTTGGAGGTTTTATAGCTCAGTCGTTCGTGGCTTACTGCTAACTTTACCTTTGACAAACTCTATATAACAGCTAATACGTCAAGGTTAATAAACGAATTTCGACGGTCGTGTACATTATTATATTATAGTTATGTTGTTGTTGATGTGTGTCGGTTTTGTCACACAACCGTATGTTTTCCATAAATAAACCATATCGCACTGTACAAGACTGTGTTGTTGTTGTTATTATTATAAAGCTACTCACCTCTAGAAGAACTTTCATCTACAGAGGTGATGCTGGTGATGTATTTAAGTGTCATCATTATGTGTAACAACTTTCATCTACAGAACAGTCCCATACACCGAAAACACAAAGGGAACAGATTTTCCTGAAGGCCTCAGAAAAATGGATAATTAAGAGTAATTTCTGTAACAGAGAGATTCTCTTTTTTGATTAGGTTATTTATGTTGCTTAATAAGTTGGTTTCTCTTTCAGTATTAACCACTTTTAAGGCTTTAGATCTATTTATAGCAAGTGATCTAGCTTTAAATTTAAAATAATCCCATTTTCACCATGTGACTAATTCATTTTTTTGTAAATATTTCATCAGCTAAGTTGTTTAGCTGATCATTAAAAATTTTATCTATTAGCAGAGTAGGGTATTATTCAACTTCCAGTAACCACGCAAGGTATTCTCCCTGTGGTTTATCTGCAAAATCAGCTTAATTACTAAGTGGTCCGAGAATGGAGCATAGTGACTGATATCAAACACAAATTGCAGTAGCCTATCTGCTGAGAAATCAGAAAAAAAAAAAAAATCTATTCTAGATTGAGAGGTTAGCAAATTTGATTCAAAAGAAAATGAGAAAAATACACAACTGACCCATGGGCTGAGTTATGGCACTTGAGCCCCGAAACCAACTAACTGGTCATCCTCTGATGAGGCTGCTGGTGCAGCTGGTGTTATGGACACATGGCTAAGAAGAGACTGAATTTCTTCAAAGCTGTGAGCATAGTTGACAAACGACACCAGGCTGTATTTGCTGTGTCCCTCTGCCCTAAAGTCTCCAGCAGCCTCTTCCTGCTGCAGGGTCTTCATCAGATATATGGTGTACCCCATGTCATTTTCAAGGAGCCACCGGAAGGACTTGTATTTTCCAAATTGCAGGATGTATTCGCCCAAAACTTCTCTCTTGTCTGAGGCATCCCCTCCTCTCTGACGGACAACAGTCAGAGCATTTCGTCTGACAAAGTCCTCATTCATGGGCGCTGACCTGTCCTGCAGTGATGGGTTGCTTTTAATCAACCTGGCCTCATCAGTTGGCTCCTGAAGGAGATACCCTAGAGATCCCTTACGGAGAACAACCTTCACTTTTCCAGGGAAAAACACAACTTTTTTTTGCTAATCCATTCTTTTGAATTTATGCTTCAAGTTAACACAGAGCTATATTTAAAAAAAATCATTCTGGGTAATACTTTTTTTTTTTTTTTTTTTTTTTACAACCTTCTTGTCTTTCTCCAACATAGAGATGGATGAAGATGTTGAGTTGGAGAGTGCAATGCTGAGCATCCAAGCTACAGGTGCAGCGTAAGTACCATTTCTTTCTGTACTTTACTGCATGTTATAAATTGTTTGTATTTTCCAATTTGTTTTCTCTCAAATGTTTTACAGATGTTTTTGATGTTTTGTGTGTTACCACCAGCACGACCATCACATCCACAGCAGCTGAACCGTGGCAGTCAGTGGAAACAGAAAAAGGATTTTACGCATTAGTTTCAGCACTGGAGCACAGTTCTGTTGAATTGTGAGATGAATGCTCTCCAGGTCTGAACGTAAATCCTTGTGTTCTCAGTGTTCTGGCCATTTTCCGGCCTTGTTCCGTTAACAATGCGTTTCCCATTGGCAATATACTAAATGTCCCAGTGTGACTATGAATTGATTTCCCCTTCATGAATTGATACCAGCCACAATCAGGGTAAGTACTCGCTTTTGTCAACTCGAAAATATTACTAACATATGTGACCCTGGACCACAAAACCAGCCATAAGGGACAATTTTGTGAAAGCAAGATTTATAAATTAAGAATAAATAAGTCTTCCATTGATGTATGGTTTGTTGGCTAAGATGTAACTATTTGAAAATCTGGAATCTGAGGGTGCAAAAAAACCTAATTATTGAGAAAATCGCCTTTAAAGTTGTCCAAATGAAGTTCTTAGCAATGCATATTACTAATCAAAAATCAAGTTGTGTGTATTTTTGGCTATTGCTACAAATGTACCTGTGCTACTTATGACTGGTTTTGTAGTCCAGGGTCACATATGATGAAATGCATATTTTTTGCATGTTTTGTTCACATCCCTCCTGGACATATGTCATTTTATTTCGTACCACTAAGACAAGCACGTGAAGTAAGATTAAGGTGTTTTTGTCCTTAAACCTAATATGCCTAATTATTATTATTTATTTTTTAATCCTGCAGTACCTTCTGCTTCCCTCTCCAAATCACCTGCTGAAAAGCAAAAGCGAGTGACACCATTTCATGGTAAATGCATTGTAATTCTGTCCATCTATTCAAACATTTATCTCATGTACTCTGGTATTGAGCTTTTTCTTCTTCTTTGTTTTTATCTTCTTTTTTTAGCACCACCCATGTGCCCCACAATACCTGTGTCCATTCCTAAAGATTTGATGTTCCTTGTGAAAGGTGCATCAGGTTCGACACAAGGGGAGACAACGGTTTCAACTACAGGTGTGTTTTATGTTAGATTTTGTGGTACTTTTTTTATTCTAAAATCACATTATACTTTGTAATTGTTTAGTATTTTAGTATTTAAAATTCCATTTAATATTTATAATCCCTCACCTCTTGTATAAATAGTTATTAATAGATAAATGGTATTCTGTTTCAGGAAACGGCAGCTCTCGAATGTGCAGGACACTTACTTTTGAGGAATGTGGCAAAAGTAAGGCTGTATTGCACTTGACATGATGAAATTATTCATCAAATTATTCACCACAGGCTCAGCACCCACCTACTTCCAATCATTATTACGAATCTACACCCCCTCCAGAAGTCTGAGATCTGTTAGTGAGCGATGCCTCGTGGTACCGTCACAGAGAGGCTCAAAATCACTCTCCAGAACATTCTCGTTCACCGCTCCTGGCTGGTGGAATGATCTTCCCACCCCTATCCGGAATGCTGATTCCCTGACAATTTTCAAGCAACAGCTGAAAGCTCATCTCTTTCGACACTACTCGACTTCATCGTAAATTATAATAAAAAAAAATAATTAAATAAATAAAAAGTAAAAACCTTTGTCTTTCTCTTTATTTATTCCTTCCCTTTCTAGCTTGTACTTATTTGAATGATGACTGAGACTTGGTATTACGAGCACTTCCTCTGTCTGTTTGCCTCTTTAAGATGAATCGCATTATGTATTCCCCAGTTGTAAGTCGCTTTGCATAAAAGCATTTGCAAAATGACTAAATGTAAATGTAATTATTCAAATGTTGTGTTGAATGTATTCTAATTATACAATTTTATTTATCCATCTTTTTAGAAGATCTCTCTTCTTCAGCAACCACTACATTTAGTGTCCAACAGACAGCTGAGCCATCACATGGTAAGATTGTAATTCTACCAGAGTTTTGCTCTTCCACAAGTTAAGACCTTAAAAAAGTTATTTTAATTACAACAGAATGTCTTAAAATTCATAGTCATCATGACATTAAATGACATTAAAGAAAAACAAAACAAATATGTTCCTCAGTGTTTTTGCCGTGTTTTTCAGTACAAATATCCAAATATTCTTAAATTAAGATACATTTACTTGAGATGCAAAATGAAGATTTAAAGTTTTGTTTTCTGAGAATTTGAACTGAATTAAGTGAGTTTATGCTTTAAAAAATCAACTGTAAGTGGGATATGAAAACTTATTTTCCCTTTGAATTAAGTTTATTTTTTTGACCCCACTGGAAGATATTTGTTCTTGTTTTAATCATAAACTCACTACATTTTGATCATTTTCACAAAAAAACAAGATGACTTCTGGCATTTTGCTTAATATTGAAGAGTAAATGTTTCTTCAAGGCTTGTACAGCAGTGGTAACAAATATAGTAACTAAGTTAATAAATAAATTATGCAATATAAAGTAAACTGTCAGGTGTGTTCCCGTCTTGTTCCTGTTTTGTCCTTATTTGGTAGTTCCTGTTATTAGTTCGTTATTGGTTCCTGTGGCTTAGTGGTAGAGCATTGCATTAGCAGCACAAAAAGTCATGGGTTCAATTCCCAGGGAACATACATGCTGATAAAAAATAAAATGTATAGCCTGAATGCACTGTAAGTTGCTTTGGATAAAAGCGTCTGCTAAATGCATAAATGTAAATGGTTAATTTCTGTCCAGCTGTGTTTAGTTTGATTATTATTTAAGCTCTGTCTGTCCCTTATTCTTGTTCTGATATTGTTTGTCAAACCCCTTGCTACGTGTGTGTGTGTCCTGCTTATTCCTTGTGGTTCTTTATTTGGATGAATAAAGACAGTTTCCTGAATCTCCTTCGTCTCCGAGCTCTTTCGTCTCCAGCACAGTAGTAGTTAAGCGTGACGTATACACAGTTTATTGGTTTTAACTGAACCATACATTGATTTTTTTCAGAAACTCTCCCACCTTCTGAATCCTCCTCTTCCCCTCATACACCTGAGCCACCACACAGTAAGATGTTTTTATAACTCTTTTCTCAAGTGTTACTCTGCCCCAAATGTGTCCTTTATTATAAAGTCTATAACGATAAGACAAAAAAGTCTAAATGTTATGACATCTCACTAATCTGACTTTTTTTTCATCCTTGTTCTCTCAGGTGGTCCTTCTGTTGTTGTTCCCCCACTGATGCTCAGACCATCCTCTCATATACCTGAGACACCACACAAACACAATAAGATGTTTTATACCTACTCTGAAGTTGTTACTATTGCCAGAATATGTTTTAATTTATTATACAATCTGTGATGATAATACAATGTGTGAAAATGACTACATATCACTAATTATGTTTTTGTTTTTCATCCTTGTTCCCACAGCAGGGACTTCTGCTTTTGTTGCCCCACCGGCAGATCAGGATATAAGCACTTGGACCTGTTCTTATCATCAGAAAGTGTGGATGAAGACAGAGCTCCAATCTCTGGGACTGTGGCCTGGGTCCCACCATATGCTCAAGCCAGGAAATGCCCTTTCATTATGGAGTCTCCCTCCACAGCCAGAACTCATTGACACTGTGTTAGCACTCCCATCCCGCAATTTCATTCAGCTCCATCCATTTTTTATTTGGAAACCAGAAAGTGACATCATGGTGAGACTAAGAAATAATTATATACTCCCACATCTTCATGGTTGTCCAAAGCCAGATGTAGTCTCAGCTGGTGTGGGTAGGCCTCGAGTGATTGTTGGCACCAGTGGACAATACTACATCTTTGCTTCTCGCCTTCACTGCAGGATGTGCAAGAGGATCTGGTTTACTGACAGTCCTCAGTGGACAGGGAAACTGCCAAAGCGGTTCACAAGCATTCTGCCAGCATTCCTAACTTACAAGAAGGCCATTTGCAAGTCTGTGCTTCATGAGCTGAGGCATACTGGCAAGTCACTTTCAGACATGTTTTCTGTCTGTTGTGCTGCTGAGAGGTTTGCGATTGTAGCTCCACTTTTTTATTGAATCTTTACCTTACTTTCACTCTCTGTTGTTTAAAGTGATAATATATAACTTAATTCCCACCATATTTCTGGTATTATCTATCAAACTAATCTAACTAATTTGATCGTTTGCTTTTAAAACCGCGAGTGCAGCGCGTTAGCCGGTTAGCTTGTTACTCGCGGTTCCATTCACGTTTCTATTCGCGCCTATTATTGTTTTCTTTTTTCTCGCTCCATTTTCATTTCTTTCTCGCTCCATTTTTCACAAGTTCATCAAACAACAGTGGTAAGTTAAGTTGGTATCATTCATCAATCACAGTGAGTAATGGCTTCTCCTTCTCTTGTTGTTTGCGCTTCATGCCACATGTACAGTTTATCTCTCTCTGTCGGCGACGAGAGATTCACATGTGATAAATGCAGGGAAATAGTTAGGCTGACAGAGAAGATTTTAGAACTAGAGACACGCATCCAAACTTTAGTTGAGGATAGTAAGAATGTGAGGGCTGTAGATACTGCTTTGGATGCGACTAGCTCAGGGACTCCTGTACATTGTTCGGTTCCGGTTGTGCCCGTGCAGCAGGGCAACTGGGTGACTGTAAGGCGGCATAGTCGCGGGTCAAAACACCGCTCTTCCGTTCCGATCAAAACATCAAACAGGTTCTCCTCACTCGGTGACGCACCCACTGAGAAACCTGATGAAAGTGCTCTAGTAATTGGCGATTCTATTGTACGGAACGTGAAAATAGAGACACCAGCCACCATAGTCCAATGTTTACCGGGAGCCAGAGCGCCTGACATCTTGGCAAATTTAAAAGTGCTGGCTAATGCTAAACGTAAATTCAGTAAGATTGTTATCCACGTCGGCGCTAATGATGTTCGACTTCGCCAGTCGGAGATCACTAAAAATAATGTTAAAGAGGTGTGTGAATTTGCAAGTACGATGTCAGACACTGTAATATGCTCTGGTCCCCTCCCTGCTTACCGTGGCGATGAGATTCATAGCAGACTGTCGTCACTCAATGGCTGGATGTTTAAGTGGTGCCCGCAGAATAACGTAGGTTTCATAGACAATTGGAAGAGTTTTTGGGGCAGACCTGACCTGTTGAAAAGAGATGGTGTTCATCCCTCCTGGGGTGGTGCCGCTCTTCTCTCTAGAAATATGGCACATAGTCTTAGAGTTCGTACTTGACTAACTAGGGCCCAGGTCAGGGAGCAGACAGACTGGCTAAACCGACCGTCTGCTAGCCGCCTCACGTCACAGAAGTCAGTTAATTCTCAGCATATAGAGACTCCTTCACCTAGATATCACACTATAGAGACTGTGTCTGTTCCCCGTACTAGAAAATACAGAAAACGTCCAAACCAAAGTAATAGTAACAATTTAATTGATGTTCAACAAATAAAAAATATTTACAATACAGAGAAACAAATGATAAAACTTGGCTTACTGAATATCAGGTCCCTTTCTACAAAAGCACTATTTGTAAATGATATGATCACTGATCATAAGCTAGATGTGCTTTGTTTGACAGAAACATGGCTAAAACCAGATGAATACATTACTTTAAATGAGTCTACCCCCCAAGATTACTGCTATAAAAATGAGCCACGTCCAAAAGGTAAAGGGGGAGGTGTTGCTACAATTTATAGCAATATTCTCAGTATTTCTCAGAGGGCAGGCTTTAAGTATAACTCGTTTGAAGTTATGGTGCTGCGTATAACATTATCTAGAGAAACACGTGTTAGTGATAAATCCCCTGTGATGTTTGTTTTGGCTACTGTGTACAGGCCACCAGGGCACCACACAGACTTTATTAAAGAATTTTCTGATTTTCTATCTGAGTTAGTACTGGCTGCAGATAAAGTCTTAATTGTTGGTGATTTTAATATCCATGTCGATAATGAAAAAGATGCATTAGGATCAGCATTCATAGACATTCTGAACTCTATTGGGGTTAGACAACATGTTTCAGGACCTACTCATTGTCGAAATCATACTCTAGATTTAATACTGTCACATGGAATTGATGTTAGTGGTGTTGAAATTCTGCAGCAAAGCGATGATATCTCAGATCATTATCTAGTCTTGTGTAAACTCCATTTAGCTAAAACTGTAAATTCTACTCCTTGTTACAAGTATAGTAGAATCATCACTTCTACCACAAAAGACTGCTTTGTAAGTAATCTTCCTGATTTATCTCAATTCCTCAGCATATCCAACAGCGCAGAAAAACTTGATGATGTAACAAAACTATGGACTCTCTCTTTTCTAGCACTTTAGATACAGTTGCTCCTTTACGCTTAAGGAAGATCAAAGAAAACAGTTTGACTCCGTGGTATAATGAGCACACTCGCACCCTAAAGAGAGCAGCCCGGAAAATGGAGCGCAGCTGGAGGAAAACAAAACTAGAGGTATTTCGTATAGCTTGGCGGGAAAGTACCCTATCCTACAGAAAAGCATTAAAAACGGCTAGATCTGATTACTTTTCGTCTCTTCTAGAAGAAAACAAACATAACCCCTGGTATTTATTCAATACAGTCACTAATTTAACGAAAAATAAAGCATCAACAGGTGTTGGCATTTCCCAAGAGCACAGCAGTAATGACTCTATGAACTACTTTACTTCCAAGATCGATACTATTAGAGATAAAATTGTAACCATGCAGCCGTCAGTTACAGTATCGCATCAGATTGCACTGTAGATCCCCTGAGGAACAATTCCACTCATTCTCTATTATAGGAGAGGAAGAATTGCATAAACTTGTTAAATCATCTAAACCAACAACATGTATGTTAGACCCTATTCCATCTAAACTACTAAAAGAGCTGCTTCCAGAAGTCATAGATCCTCTTTTGGCTATTATTAATTCATCATTGTCATTAGGATATGTCCCCAAAACCTTCAAATTGGCTGTTATTAAGCCTCTCATTAAAAAACCACAACTTGACCCCAAAGATCTAGTTAATTACAGACCGATCTCAAATCTCCCTTTTCTGTCAAAGATACTAGAAAAGGTAGTATCCTCACAATTATATTCCTTCTTAGAGAAAAATGGTATCTGTGAGGAATTCCAGTCAGGATTTAGACCGTATCATAGTACTGAGACTGCTCTCATTAGAGTTACAAATGACCTGCTTCTATCATCTGATCATGATTGTATCTCTTTATTAGTTCTACTGGATCTTAGTGCACTAAGTTCGACACTATCGACCACAACATTCTTTTGAATAGACTAGAAAACTTAGTTGGCATTAGTGGAAGTGCCTTAGCATGGTTCAAATCGTACTTATCTGACCGCCATCAGTTCGTAGCAGTAAATGAAGAGGTATCATATCGATCACAAGTGCAGTATGGAGTACCTCAAGGCTCAGTACTAGGGCCATTACTTTTCACGCTTTACATGTTACCCTTGGGAGATATTATCAGGAGACATGGTGTTAGCTTTCACTGTTATGCTGATGATACTCAGCTCTATATTTCTTCACGGCCCGGTGAAACACACCAAATTGAAAAACTAACGGAATGTATAGTCGATATAAAAAACTGGATGACGAGTAACTTCTTACTGCTAAATTCTGAAAAAAACAGAGGTGTTAATTATCGGACCTAAAAACCCCACATGTAATAACCTAGAACACTATCTAACACTTGACGGCTGCTCTGTCAATTCTTCTTCATCAGTTAGGAACCTAGGTGTGCTGTTTGATAGCAATCTTTCATTTGAAAGCCATGTTTCTAGTATCTGTAAAACTGCGTTTTTCCATCTCAAAAACATATCTAAATTGCGACCTATGCTCTCAACGTCAAATGCAGAAATGCTAATTCATGCGTTTATGACCTCAAGGTTAGACTATTGTAATGCTTTACTGGGTGGTTGTTCTGCACGCTTGATCAATAAACTACAGTTGGTCCAAAATGCAGCAGCTAGAGTCCTTACTAGAACCAGGAAGTATGACCATATTAGCCCGGTTCTGTCAACACTGCACTGGCTCCCTATCAAACATCGGATAGATTTTAAAATCTTGTTAATTACTTATAAAGCCCTGAATGGCTTAGCTCCTCAGTACTTGAGCGAGCTCTTATCACATTATAGTCCTCCACGTCTGCTGCGTTCTCAAAACTCTGGCCATTTGATAATACCTAGAATATCAAAATCGACTGCGGGTGGCACTTACCACTCTTCAAACCATCCATGCTGAAAACATGGCGTATCCAGAGGGTGCACATTCTCTGTGGATGCCTCAGTGACCCTGAGGTCACAGAGGGAATCATGTACAGGTATGGGGGAACTCTGCAGCTTAATCATGTCCCTGGTGAAGGTGCAAAAGTCCCCATATGGATTCCACTCAGAGGGACCTCACAGCAGGAGGGGTATCATTTCTACCAGTCCCAGTGGGTTACTGGAACTCATGCGTCCTGCGAATTGTTCCAGGCCCAGGGCATGACAGGGGTGGCACGATGGAACTACCAAAGGCTTCTGGACCTTAAGCAGCCAGATGTAGTCCTCCCACCTGTGTTTGATCCATTACTGATCACTGAGCTACATTCTGCTTCAAAGAGAGTGACTGGAAAAGAGAAGTATCCTGTACTTCACCTCTCTGATAGGGACACGGGAGAGAAGTTTGGCCTTGAATACAGAGAGCCAGAGTGCCATCCAGTTCAACTTGATTGGAACAAACATAGGGTGCAAAAGAAAGATGATTCTTCTGTTTTTGTGCCTCTCCCCCCTGGCCCAACACCATCCACAAACCCCACACCACCCACTGCTGTGCCTGTGTCCCAGTTTCCCCAACTTAAACCTGCTGCAATCCATAAGGTACAGATGTTGTCCCAAGGAAGCATGGAACCTCCAGTTAAAATGGGTAAGTTAATACCAATTTCCAAAATCAACATTGTACAGTAAATATCATTGTAAATTTTTTTTGTACTCGTCAACATCATCTCACTAAATGAGTAAAATAACAATTAACTTTTTCTTTGTTCCAGAAACCTCAAATACTCCACCCCTGCCTTTGCAGTCCTCACCAAGGAGTGCCCACACAGGACCAATCAAGACTAGTGGACAAGTGTTCATCTTGGACCACAAGTGCTGGACATCACCAATGAAGGAGGTTATCAATGGCCTCCTAGACAATTACCATGGACAGAAAGACATGTTGAAGCTTGTGGATCGAGACTATGCAGCTATGGTCCATCGGTCTGCCACAGATCCAAACAGTCTACTTCACCCACAACCAAATACAATATAACACAGTACATAAACACCTGGCTAAACAGGTGAACACAAGTTAATCACTGAACACCAATCCAGAAAAAACTTTTGGAGACACACAAACTGTGGCAAAGTTTAACTGAGGAAAGTGAGACTGTCCATGTCCCAGTTGTAGAACTGCCACCAGCCATTGTGAATCCAGCAGATCCGGTCTCACAGCCAGCATCTGAACAGTCACTAACACAGGAGAATGTACAGAAAATAGTACAGGACATATTGCTACATCAGCAAGAGCAGCAATAGCAGCAGCAACAAAAACCCAGACAGACGAAAAAATGTCTCGCGTATGGGCAGCCAAAATCCCGCTACCAAAGTGATGGATCGTCAATTCATCACTTTTATCAACAAGGGCCTGTTTGGTATTACTACTGCTCCACAAAGGTGTTTAAAGCCTATTCTGCAGAGGGACTGACAAATCCTAGAATGGCCTTTGAAGACTTTGCACAGACTGACTGACTTTCAGCGTGAACTGTAATTAACAAAGCGCAGAGTGGAGGACAAAGCTGAAAAGAAGAGGAAACTCTCAGACCCTCAGCCTCAGGTAAGAATGTGCCATTTCTGTTGCACAGAGATAAACCAAGGCCCAAACAGCAAACATATTCACACAGGATTTTCAGGAGTGGCAGGAAAATACATTTACTGCCCGGCTAAAGTCCTCGACTTATACAAAGACAGAGGCATGACAAAGGAAATGACATGGAAGGAATTTCAAACCTCATCATTCTATGGCATGGAAAAGGAGAGGTGGGCAGCAGAGAGAAAGAAATAGAAATTCTGAACTTGTATGCATACACTTGATACATTTAATTTTAATCATCCATTTTCATGTTTCACCATTCTGTTGTTTCATCCATTCCTTTCAATTACATACGCATTTTAATCAGTCATTATTTTTTATGTTCTTCACATCCTGTCCTTACCATAACATCCATCCTAGCACATATGATCTAAATGGGGCATATTCTGGTAAATTGCAACTGTTCATAAATTGTGTACTGATTAATCTAATTGATTTTATTTCCTCGTGTACATATATCTAATTGATCTTGGTCATTTTGTGTGTGTGTGTGTGTGTGTGTGTGTGTGGGATCTGTATATCAGAACTGATAGTTATTACTCATAAACTTGTTTTCATGCTTGTTTTTAGTCCCTATTGTTCAACTTTTGTCCAGCCCCATTCCATTGCTTTGCAGCAGCTATAATTTCCTTAGTTATACTTGGGTTGTTTTGTTTTACTTGTTTTAGCACTCTCTAAATTCCACTGAAGGCATATGTTTGAGTTGATTTAATAAAACATTGATTTAAAGTAAAGGACTTGTTTCATTTGATTTCATCTCCAAACAATAGTAGGACACTAGTCGGCTTATTTTCAATATGAATAATAGGTTAATTAGGTTATTTTTTATTCATTGTTGAATGCAACAGAGTATCAGTCTTGATTTATAAATGATTTTTTGCAGTGTAACATTATACTGATATTACATACTATAATTTGGGCCTTCCTCTATTTAATTCTCTATACAAAAAAAATAAATAAATAAATAAAATATATATATATATATATATATATATATATATATATATATATATATATACACATTTCAGACTGAACTGATGTAGATTTGAACCTGTCTCTTGTGAAATTTTGAATGACTAGAGCAGCATTTCAGTACCATGGACTGGGGAAAGTATAATTCAGTACCAAGGACAGCGGGCTAAAAGTGCTGCAATCTGATTGGCTAGTCAGCGCTCTACACCTATCCACGGCTGGCCCCCACGTGGCAGGCGAGAATTCTACCACTGAACCACCAATGCTCGACTGGCTCGAGAAGATGCGCAAGTCAAGTCAAGTCAAGTCACCTTTATTTATATAGCGCTTTTAACAATACAGATTGTGTCAAAGCACTTAACAGTATCAAATTGGAGGATAGAGTGTCAGTAATGTATAATAATAAGATTAAACACTCAATTTTCAGTTAAAGGCATTTCATTATTGAATTCAGAGATGTCATTGTCTAGCTCAGTTTAGTTTAAATAGTATCTATGAAATAAAATTGACGTTAATCATAAAAAATTAAGTGTCCCCAACTGAGCAAGCCAGAGGCGACAGCGGCAAGGAACCAAAACTCCCTCTGTGACAGAATGGAGAAAAAAACCTTGGGAGAAACCAGGCTCAGTCGGGGGGCCAGTTCTCCTCTGGCCAGGATATTATTATTTATTTTTTTACTTATTGTTTTAATTAAATTTTAAATGTATAAATGTATTATATTTCTATTTTTATATTGTTGCAATTTCTAACAATAATAGTATTATGTAGTTAGGTATTTTATTATATTTATAGTTATTTTGTTTAATTTTAAGTTTTGTTGTATTTAAGTCGAGGCCTTCACTGGGGATATGTTCCTGGGGCTCATCCAGGTGTCCGGCCTCCACTGACGATCAGGGTCGCAGACATCATCTCCCGGCGCCATCTGATCTGGACACGGACTGAGAAACAGAATAATAAAGAAACAGACAAATATTAGCGTAGATGCCATTCTTCTTACGATGTAACGAGTACATCGTGTGTTATGAGGAGTGTTCCCGGTTCCGGTTGATCTAATTAATGCAGCCTAACAATCCTTTAACGGATTTGAATAATAGAAGTGTATTAGTGTGTTATGTGTAAGCCAGGTTAAAGAAATGTGTCTTTAATCTAGATTTAAACTGACAGAGTGTGTCTGCCTCCCGAACAGTGTTAGGTAGATTGTTCCAGAGTTTGGGCGCTAAATAGGAAAAGGATCTGCCGCCCGCAGTCGATTTTGATATTCTAGGTATTATCAAATGGCCAGAGTTTTGAGAACGCAGCAGACGTGGAGGACTATAATGTGATAAGAGCTCACTCAAGTACTGAGGAGCTAAGCCATTCAGGGCTTTATAAGTAATTAACAAGATTTTAAAATCTATCCGATGTTTGATAGGGAGCCAGTGCAGTGTTGACAGAACCGGGCTAATATGGTCATACTTCCTGGTTCTAGTAAGGACTCTAGCTGCTGCATTTTGGACCAACTGTAGTTTATTGATCAAGCGTGCAGAACAACCACCCAGTAAAGCATTACAATAGTCTAACCTTGAGGTCATAAACGCATGAATTAGCATTTCTGCATTTGACGTTGAGAGCATAGGTCGCAATTTAGATATGTTTTTGAGATGGAAAAGATGGATGCAAGTCTAGGAATTCATTTGGAAATGACGTCTCTTTCACGAGGGTAATATCGACCAATGCTAAAGTTAAACAACTGAGAGGTAAACTGAACAAGTTCCATAGGCATTTGATGAATAGGGTGGGGGGCATTTGATGAGTAGGGGGGGTGGGGGGGTCAATATCAAAAGTCAAAGTCGTTATCTTCTGTGGCCACCAGCTCCCTTAAGAACTACAGTGCATCTCATCCTCCTGGACTGCACCAGATTTGTCAGGTCTTGCTGGGAGATGTTACCCCGCTCTTCCACCAAGGCACGTGTATGTTCTCAAACACAACTGGTTTGGGGGATGGGGGGCACAGGGTCACATGCTGTTTGACACTGCCATGACAATCAGCAGTCCATCTATGCCCCTGAAGCGCTGTCTTAGGGATCTTACATTACTAACATTGCAGTTTATCCCACTTTCTTGCAGGTCAGCAGTAACCCTGGACATATTTCCTCTGGTGTTTTTCAGAGACAACAGACAGGTCAGTTTACTGTCATTAGTTATTTTAATACAGACCTTTCTTGCCTGCTGCCTGTAAAGGGTTATTGCCTTCAGGATGTTTTTCAGAAGTGCATGAGCAGTAATTGCTTGTAATTCATTGAACAAGCATGAAAAAGCATTGTCTAATGTGCTTCAATTAATTATCTGTAAAATGCAGCATCCTGAAAAACACTTTTTTGGCTAAGTTTAGATATGTTATATATCTATTTTTAGTTGGGCTCTTGACCCTTGACTCTTGTGTTATATTTCTCTCAGTAGCAATACATGTGGTGTTGTAAAGCACAGAGATCAGTGCTCTACAGTGATCAGACAATCACCATGACCTGGTTTGATTATATCAAAAGTAACTTGTTTCATTTGTATGTTTAGGTTTTGTATAATCAACCCTGTGAAACTACAGCATGCAAGCAAAGTGTTTCTCTAATAGTTAGAGAGAATGAATTGCAAATCTATGTAACGCATATAAAAATTTGAACTCCAGTAATATTTAGACACACACAGACATCAAGAACCAGCATATTAATCTCAACAATGGTGACAATCAACAAAATGCTTCATGTTGCAATGCATGAAAAACTCTCATCATGCAATGCAGTATGAATAATTATTAATAATTGAATAATTATTGTCACCACTGTTTAGTGATGTTTCGATTGCTTCAGTCTGTCTCGATTGCTTCAGTCTGTTCCTGTCTGTTGTGCTGCTGAGAGGTTTGCGATTGTAGCTCCGCTACTTTATTGAATCTCTACCTTACTTTCACTCTCTGTTCTTTAAAGTGATAATATATAACTTAATTCCCACCATATTTCTGGTATTATCTATCAAACTAATCTAACTAATTTGATCGTTCGCTTTAAAACCGCGAGTGCAGCGCGTTAGCACTTGTTAGCTGGTTAGCTTGTTACTCACGGTTCCATTCGCGTTTCTATTCACTTGCAAGTAAGATGTCAGACACTGTAATATGCTCTGGTCCGCTCCCTGCTTACCGTGGCGATGAGATTCATAGCAGACTGTCGTCACGCAAAGGCTGGATGTCTAAGTAGTGCCCGCAGAATAACATAGGCTTTATAGACAATTGGAAGAATTTTTGGGGCAGACCTGACCTGTTGAAAAGAGATGGTGTTCATCCCTCCTGGGGTGGTGCCGCTCTTCTCTCTAGAAATATGGCACATAGTCTTAGAGTTCGTACTTGACTAACTAGGGCCCAGGTCAGGGAGCAGACAGACTGGCTAAACCGACCGTCTGCTAGCCGCTTCACGTCACAGAAGTCAGTTAATTCTCAGCACATAGAGACTCCTTCACCTAGATATCACACTATAGAGACTGTGTCTGTTCCCCGTACTAGAAAATACAGAAAACGTCCAAACCAAAGCAATAGTAACAATTTAATTGATGTTTACAATACAGAGAAACAATTGATAAAACTTGGCTTACTGAATATCAGGTCCCTTTCTACAAAAGCACTATTTGTAAATGATTTGATCAATGATCATAACCTAGATTTGCTCTGTTTGACAGAAACATGGCTAAAACCAGATGAATACATTACTTTAAATGAGTCTACCCCCAAGGTTACTGCTATAAAAATGAGCCACGTCCAAAAGGTAAAGGGGGAGGTGTTGCTACAATTTATAGCAATATTCTCAGTATTTCTCAGAGGGCAGGCTTTAAGTATAACTCGTTTGAAGTTATGGTGCTGCGTATAACATTATCTAGAGAAACACGTGTTAGTGATAAATCCCCTGTGATGTTTGTACTGGCTACTGTGTACAGGCCACCAGGGCACCACACAGACTTTATTAAAGAATTTTCTGATTTTCTATCTGAGTTAGTACTGGCTGCAGATAAAGTCTTAATTGTTGGTGATTTTAATATCCATGTCAATAATGAAAAAGATGCATAAGGATCAGCATTCATAGACATTCTGAACTCTATTGGGGTTAGACAACATGTTTCAGGACCTACTCATTGTCGAAATCATACTCTAGATTTAATACTGTCACATGGAATTGATGTTAGTGGTGTTGAAATTCTGCAGCAAAGCGATGATATCTCATTTCATTATCTAGTCTTGTGTGAACTCCATATAGCCAAAACTATAAATTCTACTCCTTGTTACAAGTATGGTAGAACCATCACTTCTACCACAAAAGACTGCTTTGTAAGTAATCTTCCTGATTTATCTTAATTCTTCGGCATATCCAACAGTGTAGAAAAACTTGATGATGTAACAGAAACTATGGACTCTCTCTTTTCTAGCACTTTAGATACTGTTGCTCCTTTACGCTTAAGGAAGATCAAAGAAAACAGTCTGACTTCGTGGTATAATGAGCACACTCGCACCCTAAAGAGAGCAGCCTGGAAAATGGAGTGCAGCTGGAGGAAAACAAAACTAGAGGTATTTCGTATAGCTTGGCGGGAAAGTACCCTATCCTACAGAAAAACATTAAAAACTGCTAGATCTGATTACTTTTCGTCTCTTCTCGAAGAAAACAAACATAACCCCTGGTATTTATTCAATACAGTCACTAAATTAAAGAAAAATAAAGCATCAACAGGTGTTGATATTTCCCAAGAGCACAGCTGTAATGACTTTATGAACTATTTTACTTCCAAGATTGATACTATCAGAGATAAAATTGTAACCATGCAGCCGTCAGCTACAGTATCGCATCAGATAGTGCACTATAGATCCCCTGAGAAAAAATTCTACTCATTCACTATTATAGGAGAGGAAGAATTGTATAAATTGTTAAATCATCTAAACCAACAACATGTATGTTAGACCCTATTCCATCTAAACTACTAAAAGAGCTGCTTCCAGAAGTCATAGATCCTCTTTTGGCTATTATTAATTCATTAGGATATGTCCCCAAAACCTTCAAATTGGCTGTTATTAAGCCTCTCATTAAAAAAACACAACTTCACCCCAAAGATCTAGTTAATTACAGACTGATCTCAAATCTCCCCTTTCTGTCAAAAATACTAGAAAAGGTAGTATCCTCACAATTATATTCCTTCTTAGAGAAAAATGGTATCTGTGAGGAATTCCAGTCAGGATTTGGACCGTATCATAGTACTGAGACTGCTCTCATTAGAGTTACAAATGACCTGCTTCTATCATCTGATCGTGGTTGTATCTCTTTATTAGTTCTACTGGATCTTAGTGCTGCGTTCCACACTATCGACCACAACATTCTTTTGAATAGACTAGAAAACTTTGTTGGCATTAGTGGAAGTGCCCTATCATGGTTCAAATTGTACTTATCTGACCGCCATCAGTTCGTAGCAGTAAATGAAGAGGTATCATATCGATCACAAGTGCAGTAAGGAGTACCTCAAGGCTCAGTACTAGGGCCGTTACTTTTCACGCTTTACATGTTACCCTTGGGAGATGATATCAGGAGACATGGTGTTAGCTTTCACTGTTATGCTGATGATACTCAGCTCTATATTTCTTCACGGCCCAGTGAAACACACCAAATTGAGAAACTAATGGAATGCATAGTCGATATAAAAAACTGGATGATGAGTAATTTCTTACTGCTAAATTCTGAAAAAACAGAGGTGTTAATTATCGGACCTAAAAACCCCACATGTAATAACCTAGAACACTATCTAACACTTGACGGCTGCTCTGTCAATTCTTCTTCATCAGTTAGGAACCTAGGTGTGCTGTTTGATAGCAATCTTTCATTTGAAAGCCATGTTTCTAGTATCTGTAAAACTGCATTTTTCCATCTCAAAAACATATCTAAATTGCGACCTATGCTCTCAACGTCAAATGCAGAAATGGTAATTCACGCGTTTATGACCTCAAGTTTAGACTATTGTAATGCTTTACTGGGTGGTTGTTCTGCATGCTTGATCAATAAACTACAGTTGGTCCAAAATGCAGCAGCTAGAGTCCTTACTAGAACCAGGAAGTATGACCATATTAGCCCGGTTCTGTCAACACTGCACTGGCTCCCTATCAAACATCGGATAGATTTTAAAATCTTGTTAATTACTTATAAAGCCCTGAATGGCTTAGCTCCTCAGTACTTGAGTGAGCTCTTATCACATTATAGTCCTCCACGTCCTCTGCGTTCTCAAAACTCTGGCCATTTGATAATACCTAGAATATCAAAATCGACTGCGGGCGGCAGATCCTTTTCCTATTTAGCACCTAAACTCTGGAACAATCTATCTAACACTGTTCGGGAGGCAGACACACTTTGTCAGTTTAAATCTAGATTAAAGACATATTTCTTTAATCTGGTTTACACATAACACACTAATACACTGCTATTATTCAAATCCGTTAAAGGATTGTTAGGCTGCATTAATTAGATCAGTCGGAACCGGGAACACTCCTCATAACACACAATGTACTCGTAACATCGTAAAGAAGAATGGCATCTACGCTAATATTTGTCTATTTTTTTCTTATTCTGTTTCTCAGTCCGTGTCTGGATCAGATGGTGGATCGGCGCCGGGAGATGATGTCTGCGACCCTGACCATCGGCGGAGGCCGGACACCTGGATGAGCCCCAGGGACATATCCCCAGTGAAGACCTCGACTTAAATACAATAAAACTTAAAATTAAACAAAATAACTATAATATAATAAAATACCTAACTACATAATACTAGTATTGTTAGAAATTGCAACAATATAAAAATAGAAATATAATACATTTATACATTTAAAATTTAATTAATACAATAAGTAAAAAAATAAATAATAATATCCTGGCCAGAGGAGAACTGGCCCCCCGACTGAGCCTGGTTTCTCCCAAGGTTTTTTTTCTCCATTCTGTCACAGAGGGAGTTTTGGTTCCTTGCCGCTGTCGCCTCTGGCTTGCTCAGTTGGGGACTCTTAATTTCTAACGATTATCATCAATTTGATTTCATATATACTATTTAAACTAAACTGAGCTAGACAATGACATCTCTGAATTCAATAATGAAATGCCTTTAACTGAAAATTGAGTGTTTAATCTTATTATACATTACTGACACTCTATCCTCCAATTTGATACTGTTAAGTGCTTTGACACAATCTGTATTGTTAAAAGCGCTATATAAATAAAGGTGACTTGACTTAGTGCTGGGCGGTATGACCAAAAATTTATATCATGGTATTTTTCAAAATTATACCAGTTTCATGGTATATGACGGTATTTATTTTTTTCATGCATGACCGGGTTTTAACCACATTTTCTACTGATTGAGAGAGGAAAAACTGCAGTAGATTGACTTAGAATGCCCTATTTTACTGTCATGATGAGTGAATATTGTAGAAAAATTCCACACTAAATAGTGACTAAATACGACCCATTAATACGTTAACCAGGAGTCACTCTCATTTATATTCGCGACACCGTCTGATAAAATCAACATACATCTAATGTTACACTAAAGAGCGGCTATGCGGTGGTTTTGGCTATATTACTTTTGTCTCATGCAGCGCACTGCCTGCGTCTGAGTAACAAACTAAAAATAAAAAGAAAAGTGCATAATATTAACAGACGAACTATGCTCATATTTATAATTCCAAACAGTCAGTTAGCGGCAGGTGCTTGGAAACGCTGTTTTGTACTCATTTACTGAGGAGTCTGCTGCGGTACGGTCAGCTGAATGCGGTGCTTCTCTGCCGCTCACTTCACAGAACAGACGCCGAGAGAGGCGACACTGCGCCAGGAGAGTCGAATCTCGCTCTCGCGGGGCAGCACTGGTGACATCTTCCAACTGAACCATAGCTAAGGTTTATCCAAAAGTCGCTAGGTTTGTCAGTCTGTATATTCTATGGAAAAAAGCCGCTTAAAGGGTCTGAAAGTTTTTAAGTTATGTTAGAACATATCGCAAAGCCATCCTCTTCTAGCATCTCCGTGTTTACTGGTTGGTAAGCCAGATGGTACGTACCGTTTCTGTACAGGCTACCGTAAGTTAAATAATATCAGAAAATCTGATTCTTTCCCTCTACCACGCATGGAGGACTATATAGAGCAGATTGGTTCTGCCACCTATGTCAGTAAATTTGACCTATTAAAGGGTTACTGGCAGGTACCTCTGACTCCTTGTGCTCAAGAGATATCAGCATTTATCACTTCATTTGGCCTAGGGTGAACGTACCTATTAAGCTCACTTACCCATTAAGCACACTTCCATTTTTGAGCTCAGATTATAAAAAGAAAAAATAATTTATTATCCTACTTGATGTCTTAACCAATTGATATGTTTGTTACTATATACCTCCTACAATTTCAAGTCAATCAGATCATTGCACACTGAGATATTCGTATCCATGTGCTCACACTGTCTGGCGGCCATTTTGAAAGCTGTCTAAAAACTTTCATCAAAAGAGGAGCCCCTTAACCCTCTGGGGTCGACAAACGCGGATACGCGTTTTGTGGCAGATTTTCCTGATAAGACCAAAATGAGCTTGAATTACTCTGCCATTTTTGATCGTACAGATAAGAGCAAAACACCATTCGAATCTGTAAGGGGTCTACTTTTATTTGTATACACTCATTATAACAACTAAACTTTGTGCTTTTGAAGAATGAAGAAAACAAACAGGGTGCGCTCTCTGCCTTCTCCGTCTCCGCGAGCTGCTTTTAGAAACACGTCACTAAAATGAACTGTAACTCAGCAAATACTCAGCACACAGACATGGGAGTTATATCTATAGAAAGCTTGAAGTGTCTATTTTTCAATGAAGTTAGTCATGTCAAAAACAAACATTCTGTGATAAAGCAATCCGTATGAAACCAACACGATGTTCAGTCTTTCCCGTCTAACTCATTATCTTTAATGCAATCCCGCCCCCTCGCGGCTCGCACCGTTCATATGTAAATATCCACGTGAGACACGTGCGCATGGAAACGCCCAACATAAACAAAGCGCGAGGAGTTCGTTCATCGCGGCTACTGTCAGTTTCTGCAAGAAGACGCGCTGAGTAAAGGCTGGATTTCCCTCAAAAGAAGAACAATATTTCATCCAGAAGAGAAGATCAATCTAATGAGTAAGTAATGTTTCTTTTTTGCATTAGTTAACGTGTTATTGTGACATAAACAAGAACACATTACTAGTTGGGTTGTTCCCAAACTACAACATGATGAATGCTACGCATCTAAGAATGTTTAGACCATGTTTATTATTAATAATCTGTTCACAAATATATTTTAATAGCGTGCTAAATGATAACAATTACTTCTCAAACATAAAATATCCTTTGTTATAGTACAAAGTACATCCTTTTATAGTACAAAGCATGCGTGAGTCTATGGCTGCAGAATCATATCTTAGGCTACTATAAAATCATACATGATGTTCAGTATGGCTATATGACTACAAAATCATAGTTGGGGTTTTCCCAAACTATAATTCATGACTACAATGTTTGAAATTGAGTAAAACATTTTGAATATGAATTCATTGTATTTAAATTTCTTATGGCGCGATGATGTTTTCATGCTCTATATAAAACAAAGGTAATATGAATGTACACTGTAACATGATGAATGCTACGAATCTAAGTATGTTTAGAACATGTTTATTATTAATAGCCTACTCTGTTCAAAAATAGATTTTAATAACGTGCCAAACAATAATAATTAGTTTCTCAGATATAAAATATTTTTGTTCTTACAATAGTACAAAGCATGCGTGAGTCTATGGCTACATATATACAGATGCTGGTGATATTAACATGCTCACAAATGTTTTTTTTTTTTTTGGTTGTTTGTATTTTATTGAATCAGATACCTGCACCACAGATGAATCCTGCTGACTTTCAGTCTCTTCAAACTGTTTTCCTCTGAGAGCGCTGTACCAACATCAGATTTTCAACTACACTGATACTCTATGGTAAAACAAGCTCCTTGACTACTGATTGTTTTTTTCTTCTTGAATCCATGGAAAGAGGCAGAAACACTTAAATAAAACAAGTAAATATCAGGTATGGTTTACTTGTTTCACTTGTTGAACAGAATCTGTTGCAGAAATGACTCAAAGTCTGTTCGCATCTCTGTGGTTAGATCAGTGTGCACAATAATGTGTCTTTGACCTTCATTATGTATGTTTTCATTATACTGTGTTGTAAATAAAATACAAAAAAAAAAAAAATTTTCAATCTCCTCACATTCTCTCTTACCTGCCTCAAAGTCACAGTCACACTGATGGGCCATTAGGGGGCCATTAGGGGAGGGCCCTTTGTTTCTCAGGTGAGAATCACTTAATATTCAAGACCATTGCCACTCCCTCGCATATAGGCTTTTGATCACAAAACATGTCTTTAAAAATTTAAATCAATATATTGTTTTCTGTGAGTGAGTAAATGAGCTGATTTTCACATAATTTTGAAGCAAAAACTCTAGGCTACAAGATCCAGTTCTCAAAAGTCTTGTAAACAGATGTTCTGTATGTGTTTTATGGCCTTATTTCAGTGACTTCAAAATTTTAGTTTTTCACTAACCACGCATAAATGTTGCCTTCTCAAAAACACAATCATGTACATAAATGCTGCTAACATATTATTATAGGACAGTTTGTGCTGTTTACAGTGTTATTAGACTTTAGCCATTTATATTTTATAAGTAACTGAAAAAAGCACAAATGTCAGGGCATGTCGAAACTTCTCCAGGCCCCCAAAACACCCTCAGACCCCAGAGGGTTAAATGTACATTTTCTAGATGTTTAAGCCTTTATTTTGGGTAAGTTTCACTACTTACTGTAAAATTAAGAGATTAATGTTCAGACTTTTGCATATTATAACCTGGAACTTGGAAGTGGGAAATAATTACATTAGATCCGAAACATAGTTTTAGCAACATAACGCAGATGCTACAGAACACAGTTAGTGGACTAGCTGTATTAGATTGTGTGCTACGCTAATATATTACTTCACAGGCATTACTGGCTTGTCCTTTTACATCCATAATATTATAATTTGACATTTTATTGCTGGTCTGTGGTTTTACAGTACTGTAATTTTTAAAGATTTCAGATTATTTTAAGGTGAGCTTAAAGGGTGCACTACTATGAAAATCACACAGCTTCAGTGACATCAATAAGAAAAAGTATAATTTCGTAGATATTGTTAATAATAGTTGTTCATATTAAAATATGTTTGAACCTAATATGACGTAGAGTATTTATTTAGAAAAATCCTGTCATTTTAATAAATATTACATGAAATTTATTAAAAAATTGTTGCTGCTCCAATTAAGCTCAGTGTGCTCCCTTTAAGCTCTTCCACACTGAATGTCTATGTAAATACTTCATAAACAGACTTTATATATTAACTGATGGTTGTCACTTTAAGTTAAGTTAATCGATTTTATATGGATTCTGTCAGCTCAAATCCACCACACGCGGTGGTAGTATAGTAGCGAGCATAGCTGCCTTCCAAGCATTTGACTGGGGTTAGATTCCCAGACAACGTTTTTTCCTTAGGGTCGGGCTGATGTCGGAGCAGAGCTCCTCATCTGGCTGCACTTAAAAACATTTGGATGGGTCGTTCGGCAGCAGAAAAGCACTAGATCTCCCCGTCGGGGAATCAAAACCCGGTCTTCCGCGTGACAGGCGGAGATACTGTCCACTCTACTAACGAGGACTTGCACATGCAGGGTACCAACGACACGGCCCAGACATCACTAAACAATGCATGGCTTTTTCTTACGCTGGCCCAGCCCTTACACCAATGGTTCTCAATTCCAGTCCTCACGTACACCCGCTTTGCATATTTTGCATGTCTCTCTTTGTTAACACACCTGATTCAGATCATCAGCTTGTTAGACGTGAGCTCCGTCTATGAACTGTGTACCGATTGAATGATCCCTACACAGTGTCCATTGCTCCCTACTCCCTGAGCAGGGGAAATCCGTTGAAGTTTACTTCACTTCGGAACATTAATTAACGGATTTGCGCTGCGCCACAGCCTGCAGCATCTTCACACACAGACGAAACTTACTAGAGAAGCGTGGAGTGTGACATAATATACCTCTGTGAATCAATACAATTTAAATTCAAGTCTCGCACACTTCAAAGCCCTTTGAATGAAACATATACGTTCGCTTCGAATTGGAATCATGGCGGAATGTCCTGTGATGTCCACTTCGCAGGGTACTTACAGTCGAATAGAACAAACGTCTGAAGCAATAAGAGAAACACACAAAATGTGCAGAGCGGGGGTACGTGAGGACTGGAATTGAGAACCGCTGCCTTACACCATAAAATACCAGATCGACCCATCATGAGCTGAAGTCGCTTAACATTTGGAATGCTACACGTTACAGGGGTCATTAATTGGACACTTTTTCTTTTTTCTTTTTTTTCTTTCTCCAACTTTTCAAATGGGGGCATGAGAAAAGAGATTGCATTGCCTGGATTGGGCTTGTGATTATTGGGCGACAGAGGGGATTTTTGTGACTTTTACTCCTCCCGTTTGGAGTGAGGGGGTGACGAAAAGCATGTGGGCAGGTATCGGCACCCTAGATTACCCTTGGCGAGTGTAGTGGTTTACCACAGGGAGCGCACAGGACCAAGCGGATGGAGACAAAGCTCGAGTTTCTCTTCATTATCGCATAAATCTTTTGCTTTTAACTAAAGATTTTCGTGGAGGGGAACTTTTGCGAGTGATTTGTATTTTTGGGGGCTCTGCTCATAGCGGAGCTACACTGGAACGTCAAGAGCAGAATGAATTTGACTGTCTGCCGCCACGTGGTGGAAGGCTGCGCAACTGGTTTTTGTCTGTATTTACAGCCTTTGCTGCTTCTGCGTCACGCCCTCATATTTATTTAACCAGCATGGAATGACAGCGCCTTTTGCGATTGATGGGATCCAAACCTTGGACATGCTCTCTTCAGGGCCGGGCCCAAACAAAGAACGCTTCAGCTCCTCTAGCCCTATCAGCGACTCATGCACTTCGAGCACTCTTACTTAACGTGCAAGCCGGCGCCCACCACGTGCGTTGGTGGTATAGTGGCGAGCATAGGTACCTTCCAAGCATTTGACTGGGGTTAGATTCCCAGACAACGTTTTTTCCTTAGGGTCGGGCTGATGTCGGAGCAGAACTCCTCATCTGGCTGCACTTAAAAACATTTGGATGGGTCGTTCGGCAGCAAAAAAGCACTAACTTTCCCCGTTGGGGATTTGAACCCCGGTCTTCCGCGTGACAGGAGGAGATACTGTCCACTATATTAACAAGGACTTGCACGTGCAGGGCACCAACGACACGGCCCCGACATGACTAGACAATGCATGGGTTTTTCTTAGCTGGCCCAGCCCTTACACCTATGGTTCTCAATTCCAGTCCCTGCCTAAGGCCATCACCGGAGGAGAGGGGTCCGCGTAGCGCTTAATAGTTTGTTCGTGGCAGGCCGTTCAAAAAGTGGGCACATACAGCCTATGTGCCCACGTGCAATCTAAGTAACACCCCGGGCCCCACCCACCGACCACAAACAGGCTATTCGTCCCGCTGACCACCTATGTGACCACGAACAGCCTATTCGTCCCCCTAACCACCTATATGACCAAGAAGACACTATTTGTCCCCCTGACCACCTATATGAAAATGAAATGCCTATTCGTCCCCCTGACCACCTATGTGACCTCTAACACCCAATTTGTCCTCCTGACCACCTATATGACCATGAACAGCCTATTCGTCCCCCTAACCACCTATATGACCAAGAAGACACTATTTGTCCCCCTGACCACCTATATGAAAATGAAATGCCTATTCGTCCCCCTGACCACCTATGTGACCTCTAACACCCAATTTGTCCTCCTGACCACCTATATGACCATGAACAGCCTATTTGTCCGCCGGCAATCTAAGGACGGTGACCACCGATAGCCTATTTGTCCACCTGACCACCTATGTGACCACGAACAGCCTATTCATCCCCCTGACCACCTATATGACCACGAACAGCCTATTCATCCCACTGATCACCTATATGACTACGAACAGCCTATTTGTCCGCCGGCAATCTATGGAATGTGACCACCGATAGCCTATTTGTCCACCTGACCACCTATGTGACCACGAACAGCCTATTCATCCCCCTGACCACCTATATGACCACGAACAGCCTATTCATCCCACTGATCACCTATATGACTACGAACAGCCTATTTGTCCGACGGCAATCTATGGAATGTGACCACGAACAGTCTATTCATCCCCCTGATCACCTATATGACCGCGAAGAGCCTATTTGTCCCCTAACCACCTATGTGACCAGGAACAGCCTATTTGTCCCCCTGACCACCTATATGTCCACGAACAGCCTATTCGTCCCACTGACCACCTATATGACCACAAACAGCCTATTTGTCCCCTTAACCACCTATATGACCAAGAAGACACTATTTGTCCCCCTGACCACCTATATGAAAATGAAATGCCTATTCGTCCCCCTGACCACCTATGTGACGTGATTTAAAGAGGTATATTATGTCACACTCCACGCTTCTCTAGTAAGTTTCATCTGTGTGTGAAGATGCTGCAGGCTGTGGCTCAGTGCAAATCCGTGAATTAATGTTCCGAAGTGAAGTAAACTTCATCGGATTTCCCCTGCTCAGGGAGTAGGGAGCAATGGACACTGTATAGATGGACAGGGGGACAAATAGGCTGTTCGTGGTCACCTGTCCACCTGTAACTTATTTGACGGGACCTACACAGGCGTTCCGTGGACGATACAGTAATAGGCCATATTTCATAATTACAGTTATTTTATTGAGTAATACCTACAGTACAGTGCTCAGGGAACACCAACCAGCAGTTTAATGTACATTAGAGCTCATAAAGTTGCTTAATTTGCATAAAAATACATTGTCCACGGACAGCCTGCGTAGGTCCTGTCAAAAAAGTTGCACGTGTCACCTGTCCACCTGTAACTTATATGACGGGACCTACACAGGCGTTCCGTGGACGATACTGTAATAGGCCATATTTCATAATTACAGTTATTTTACTGAGTAATACCTACAGTACAGTGCTCAGGGAACACCAACCAGCAGTTTAATGTACATTAGAGCTCATAAAGTTGCTTAATTTGCATAAAAATACATTGTCCACGGACAGCCTGCGTAGGTCCTGTCAAAAAAGTTGCACGTGTCACCTGTCCACCTGTAACTTATTTGACGGGACCTACACAGGCGTTCCGTGGACGATACAGTAATAGGCCATATTTCATAATTACAGTTATTTTATTGAGTAATACCTACAGTACAGTGCTCAGGGAACACCAACCAGCAGTTTAATGTACATTAGAGCTCATAAAGTTGCTTAATTTGCATAAAAATACATTGTCCACGGACAGCCTGCGTAGGTCCTGTCAAAAAAGTTGCACGTGTCACCTGTCCACCTGTAACTTATATGACGGGACCTACACAGGCGTTCCGTGGACGATACTGTAATAGGCCATATTTCATAATTACAGTTATTTTATTGAGTAATACCTACAGTACAGTGCTCAGGGAACACCAACCAGCAGTTTAATGTACATTAGAGCTCATAAAGTTGCTTAATTTGCATAAAAATACATTGTCCACGGACAGCCTGCGTAGGTCCTGTCAAAAAAGTTGCACGTGTCACCTGACCACCCTAAGTCCCTAGCCCTCCGGGGGCCGGAGTTGCGGGGCCCTAGACTTCAAACTTTGACCGGGAATAACTCGCACTACTCCGCCCCTAACCTTACCAAACTCGGGGCGCTGACAGACCTCGACGAACCCTATCCGAAGCCGCCAGCCCTAAGTCCCTAGCCCTCCGGGGGCCGGAGATGCGGGGCCCCAGACTTCAAATTTTGACCGGGAATAACTCGCCCTACCCCGGCCCTAACCTTACCAAACTCGGGGCGCTGACAGACCTCGACGAGCCCTATCCGACGCCGCCAGCCCTAAGTCCCTAGCCCTCCGGGGGCCGGAGATATACCCCTAGACCCAGGGGACCTCCGGCCCACCCCGACAACCCCGGGGACCTCGCCTCCTCCGGGGACACCTCTCCTCCCTACACCGCCACTACCTCCGGAGAAACACCCCGACCTGTTCACCGGCCGAACCCAGGCATCGACTTATGTTTTGGCCGCCCGCATCTCTCTCCGACTTCCAGGGGCGCCGGGGGACTCTTCTGGCCCGCCTCGGGGAACCACCGCTCCGGCCTCGACTACCCCTCTCTCCTCCACCCCCTCTGCCCGCCTCGGGGAACCACCACCCCTGCCTCCGGTACCCCTCTCTCCTCCACCCCCTCTCTCCGCCTCCGCCTCACTCCTCCCCGGTCGCCTCTCCTCCGAGGGACACCCCCGGACCTCCAGGAGGGACCCTACCCGTGCACCGTGCGATCCCGGGCATCCCACACATCGGAGCTTGCTTTATTATGCAAAACGTACAGTTCTACACTCAGGAAAGACCGTCTGACCACTCCATGTACATTACAACATATCAATATTCATATTTACCCTGAAAAAGGTATGTCCACGTGTAGGACCCACCAAATAACTTACAGGTGTCACTTGCCGATGTTGGATTTTGGAGTTGAATTTTGGGAATTTTTCATCACTTGTGATGCATGACCACCCGTAACTTATTTGACGGGGCCTCCACAGGCTTTCCGTGGACAATGCCTTAATAGATCATAATTGAAGTTATATATCATTTTATTATGCAAAATGTACAGTGCTACACTCAGGAAACACTGTCTGACAAGTTCATGTACATTAGAGCTCACAAAGTTGCTTAATTTGCATAAAAATACATTGTCCACGGACAGCCTGTGTAGGTCCTGTCAAATAAGTTGCACGTGGGAACTTCCTGCATGAATCGGCAAAATCGCAGGAAGCGCCCACGTGCAACTTTTTCGACGCGACCTAGATAGGTGTTCCGTGGACAATGCATTAATAGCTCATATTTCATAGCTACAATGATTTTATTGAGTAATACCTGCAGTACAGTGCTCAGGAAACACCCTCCAGCAGTTTTTTGTACTTCGGAGCACGTAAAATGGCTTAATTTGCATAAAAATACATTGTCCACGGAAAGCCTGTGTAGGTCCTGTCAAATAAGTTGCACGTGGGCACTTCCTGCATGAATCGGCAAAATCGCAGGAAGCGCCCACGTGCAACCTATTCGACGCGACCTAGATAGGTGTTCCGTGGACAATGCATTAATAGGTCATATTTCATAGCTACAATGATTTTATTGAGTAATACCTGCAGTACAGTGCTCAGGAAACACCCTCCAGTAGTTTTGTGTACTTCGGAGCACGTAAAATGGCTTAATTGGCATAATAATGCACCGTCCACGGAAAACCTGTGGAGGCCCCGTCAAATAAGTTGCACATGGGCACTTCCTGCAGGCCTGTGCAGCGGCTACTTTCTCAGTGCCTGATTGGCTCAGCGAGCATCCAGGGCCACGAAACTCCGGGCCCCGATTCGTGGGGCCCTGACGGTCCCCTGTGATGCATCTCGGGGCCCTGCCACCTTCGGGACCCCTGCGTTTCCCACGTCCCACTCGCAACTTATTCAATGGAAACTTCACAGGCGGTTCGCGGTCAAGGGGGTCTTTTTCGGCCGATCGGCCAGATACGGACACGGGACTCCGGGCGCTGTCCCGGGGGACCGTGACGTGACGTATATGTCAATTTCGGGGCGATCGGACCTTTCTGTCCTCCGTCCACGAAACACCTATGAAAATGAATGGAATAAGTTGCACGCGTCCACGGCCCCCGTTCGGCCCCCGGGGGCCCGAGAGGCCCCAAACTTCACGCGCCGGTAGCGCAGGTGCCCCCGAACGACATATCGCGCGGACGAGCGTCCACCCCGGACGCAAAGTCGTTGGTGTACGTTTTGCACAAATTTCCCTCGCAGGCCTCTTCGTCACATAGCCCCTAAGACCCTCTTGAAGGAACTGAAGTGCCCTGCTGTGAAAAGTTTGCTAAAGTGCAGAAACGCATGCTTAGAAGCGAACTAGACCTACGAAACTCCGGACCCCGGGTCGGGGGCCCCCAGACTACCGCCGTACCGAATTTCGGGGCCCTGCGACCTTCGGGACCCCCGCGTCTCCCACCTCCCACTCGCAACTTATTTCAATGGAAACTTCACAGGTGGTTCGCGGTCAAGGGGGTCTTTTTCGGCCGATCGGGCACATACGGACACGGAACTCCGGACGCTCTCCCGGGGGACCGTGACGTGACGTATATGTCGGTTTCGGGGCAATCGGACCTTTCTGTCCCGTTGTCCGCAAAACAGCCGAAAACGAAGGGGATAGGTTTCGCGTGTCGTACGCTACCACGCGCAGGAAACACCGTCTGACACGTTAACGTGCGTTACGACTCATCGATAGCCATATTTACCCGTAAAAATGTCTTTTTCGCGGAAACAGACACCCGTAACTTATTTGACGGGACCTACACAGGCTTTCCGTGGACAATGCCTTAATAGATCATATTTCATAAATGCGGCGATTTTATTGAGCGATAGCTACAGTACAGTGCTCAGGAAACACCCTCCGGCAGTTTTGTGTACTTCAGAGCACGTAAAATGGCTTAATTTTCATAAAAACGCAATGTCCACGGAAAGCCTGTGGAGGCCCCGTCAAATAAGTTGCACGTGGGCACTTCCTGCATGAATCGGCAAAATCGCAGGAAGCGTCCACGTGCAACCTATTTGACGCGACCTAGATAGGTGTTCCGTGGACAATGCATTAATAGCTCATATTTCATAGCTACAATGATTTTATTGAGTCATACCCGCAGTACAGTGCTCAGGAAACACCCTCCGGCAGTTTTGCGTCCTTCGGAGCACGTAAAATGGCTTAATTTTCATAAAAACGCAATGTCCGCGGAAAGCCTGTGGAGGCCCCGTCAAATAAGTTGCACGTGGGCACTTCCAGCATGAATCGGCAAAATCGCAGGAAGCGCCCACGTGCAACCTATTCGACGCGACCTAGATAGGTGTTCCGTGGACAATGTGGTAACGGGTCATATTGCGTCGCTACGGCGATTTTATTCGGTGATTCCCACAGTACACTGCTCAGGAAACACCGTCCAGCAGTTTCGGGCACATCGGAGCTCGTAAAATGCCTTAATTTGCCAATAAAAACACCGTCCGCGGAAAGCCTGTGGAGGTCCCGTCAAATAAGTTACGGGTGTCACTTGACCAATATCTCGGCTTATGAACGAAATATCGCGCTGAAACCTGCGTTCCGGTGCTTCTCTCTACACGCCCTGTTCGTGTTGCGAAATGCAACAAAATTCGAGATATTTAAAATATACCAGTTCCCTAAGGGGCGTAAGGCCATCAAATCCACGGAATGCTTACTAGGTAATACGTGGGCAGGCTGTCCAGGCTGTCCGTGGGAAGCTGCACCCCACCCCCTAGATAATTTTTCCCGCCCCCGACGACCCCCTGGGCGCCGAGGGGAGGCCCGGCGGTTCCCGCCAGAGGCGTCGGCTAGGGCCTGCGGCGCTCAGGGGCCCCGCGGAACCTCGACAAAGTGGCCCTCCGGTTTTGTGCGTTTTGTTGTAATCTGGCAGTCGGCCACATGCTGGCAGGCTTCTTACCACGAACAGCCTATTTGTCCCCCTGACATCCTATGTGACCACGAACAGCCTATTTGTCCCCTGACATCCGATCTTAGACCTCGACGAGCCCTATCTGACGCCACCACCCCTGAGTCCCTAGCCCTCCGGGGGCCGGAGATATACGGGCCCCCAGACTCGCACCTACTCCGGTTAGACCCAGGGGACCTCCGGCCGACCCCGACACCCCCGGGGACCTCGCCTCCTCCGGGGACACCTCTCCTCCCTACACCGCCACTCTGCCCGCCTCCGCTTCACTCCTCCCCGGCCGCCTCTCCTCCGAGGGACACCCCCGGACCTCCAGGAGGGACCCTACCTGTGCACCGTGCGAACCCGGGCATCCCACACATCGGAGCTTGCTTTATTATGCAAAACGTACAGTACTACACTCAGGAAAGACCATCTGACCACTCCATGTACATTACAACATATCAATATTCATATTTACCCTGAAAAAGGTATGTCCACGTGTAGGACCCACCAAATAACTTACAGGTGTCACTTGCCGATGTTGGATTTTGGAGTTGAATTTTGGGAATTTTTCATCACTTGTGATGCATGACCACCCGTAACTTATTTGACGGGGCCTCCACAGGCTTTCCGTGGACAATGCCTTAATAGATCATATTTAATAAATGCATATTTAATAAATAGATCATATTTAATAAATTCCTGCAGTACAGTGCTCAGTTACGGGTGGTCATGCTCTGCATGACTCGGCAAAATCACAGGAAAAGCCCACGTGCAACTTATTCGACGGGTGCCTTCACAATGGGATAAGTTGCACGTGTCATCGGCTCCCGTTCGGCCCCCGGGGGTGCGAGGGGCCTCAAATTTCACAGGAAGTTGCGTCACTTGGCCCTCGACGACATACCGAGAGGTCTCGGTCGGGAGATTCCAAAAAATATATTTCTTTGCTCTTCATACAACTCTCTGTCTTACATAGACCTCTATGGGGGAAGGGCCTGTGCAGCAGCTTCTTTCTCAGTGCCTGATTGGCTCAGGAAGCATCCAGGGCCACGAAACTCCGGGACCCGATTCGGGGGCCCCTTACGGTCCCCTGTGATCAATTTCGGGGCCCTGTGACCTTTGTGACCATGCGTTTACGACGTCCCACTTGCAACTTATTCAATGGAAACTTCACAGGTGGTTCGCGGTCAAGGGGGCCTTTTTCGGCCGATCGAGGCAGATACGGACACGGAACTCGGGACGCTGTACCGGGGGACCGTGACGTGACGTATATGTCAATTTCGGGGCGATCGGACCTTTCTGTCTCACTGTCCTCAAAACACCTATGAAAACAAATGGAATAAGTTGCACGCGTCAAGGGCTCCCGTTCGGCCTCTGGGGGTCCTGGTGGCCCCAAACTTCACATGCTGGTAGCCTAGGGGCCCCCGAATACCATATTGAGCGGACAAGCGTCTACCCCGAATGCAAAGTAGTTTGTGCACATTTGGTAAAAATCTCTCATTCACATATCCCCTGAAACCCATTTGATTTAACTCAAGTGCCCTGATGTGAAAAGTTTTGTGAACTGTAGAAACTCATGCATAGAAATGATCTATATTTCCGAAACTCTGGCCCCCGAGTCGGGGGCCCCTAGGCTACCACCGTACCAAATTTCGAGGTCCTGTGACCTTTCGACCCCTGTATACACAACATCCCACTCGCAACTTATTTCAATGGAAACTTCACAGGTGGTTTGCGGTCAAGGGGGTCTTTTTTGGCCGATCGAGGCAGATACGGACACGGAACTCCGGACGCTGTCCCAGGGGGCCGTGACGTGACGTATATGTCAATTTCGGGGCGATCGGACCTTTCTGTCTCACTGTCCGCAAAACACCTATGAAAACAAATGGAATAAGTTGCACGCGTCAAGGGCTCCCGTTCGGCCCCTGGGGGTCCTGGTGGCCCCAAACTTCACATGCTGGTAGCCTAGGGGCCCCCGAATACCATATTGAGCGGACAAGCGTCTACCCCGAATGCAAAGTAGTTTGTGCACATTTGGTAAAAATCTCTCATTCACATATCCCCTGAAACCCATTTGATTTAACTCAAGTGCCCTGATGTGAAAAGTTTTGTGAACTGTAGAAACTCATGCATAGAAATGATCTATATTTCCGAAACTCTGGCCCCCGAGTCGGGGGCCCCTAGGCTACCACCGTACCAAATTTCGAGGTCCTGTGACCTTTCGACCCCTGTATACAAAACATCCCACTCGCAACTTATTTCAATGGAAAATTCACAGGTGGTTTGCGGTCAAGGGGGTCTTTTTTGGCCGATCGAGGCAGATACGGACACGGAACTCCGGACGCTGTCCCAGGGGACCGTGACGTGACGTATGTGTCAATTTCGGGGCGATCGGACCTTTCTGTCTCACTGTCCGCAAAACACCTATGAAAACAAATGGAATAAGTTGCACGCGTCAAGGGCTCCCGTTCGGCCCCTGGGGGTCCTAGTGGCCCCAAACTTCACATGCTGGTAGCCTAGGGGCCCCCGAATACCATATTGAGCGGACAAGCGTCTACCCCAATGCAAAGTAGTTTGTGCACATTTGGTAAAAACCTCTCATACAGGCCCCTTCCTCACATATCACCTAAAACCCTTTTGATTTAACTCAAGTGCCCTGATGTGAAAAGTTTTGTGAAATGCAGAAACACATGCATAGAAGAAATCTATATTTCCGGAACACTGGCCCCTGAGTCGGGTGCCCCTGGGCTACCACCGTACCAAATTTTGAGATCCTGTGACCTTTTGACCCCTGTATACCCAACATCCCACTCGCAACTTATTTCAATGGAAACTTCACAGGTGGTTCGCGGTCAAGGGGGTCTTTTTCGGGCAATTAGGTAGATACGGACACGGAACTCCGGACGCTGTCCCTGGGGACCGTGACGTGACGTATATGTCAATTTCGGTGCGATAGGCCACTGTCACATTTTTAGGAATAACGTAGAAACTCGAAACTTTGGATCTCACATCGGGGCCCCCCCGGCTACCCTCGTGTCGAATCTCGGGATCCTGTGACCTTTAGAAGCCAAGTTAGAGATAATTCCCACTTTGACATAAAACAGGTGGTTAGGGGTCAAAATAGGCACTCCGCGGGCATGAGGAAGACTCTGGTGAAGTTTAGGTGGTTAGTGGTCAAAATAGGCACTCCGCGGGCATTTAGGTGGTTAGTGGTCAAAATAGGTGTTCCGTGGCACTGAGGAAGACTATGGTGAAGTTTAGGTGGTTAGTGGTCAAAATAGGCACTTTGCGGACATTTAGGTGGTTAGTGGTCAAAATAGGCGTTCCGTGGCACTGAGGAAGACTATGGTGAAGAATAGGTGGTTAGTGGTCAAAATAGGCACTTTGCGGACATTTAGGTGGTTAGTGGTCAAAATAGGCGTTCCGTGGCACTGAGGAAGACTATGGTGAAGAATAGGTGGTTAGTGGTCAAAATAGGCGTTCCGTGGCACTGAGGAAGACTATGGTGAAGAATAGGTGGTTAGTGGTCAAAATAGGCGTTCCGTGGCACTGAGGAAGACTACAGTGAAGAATAGGTGGTTAGTGGTCAAAATAGGCGTTCCGTGGCACTGAGGAAGACTACAGTGAAGAATAGGTGGTTAGTGATCAAAATAGGCGTTCCGTGGCACTGAGGAAGAGTAGGTGGTCAGGGGGCTCCACAGGCTCTTCGTGGCCTCGCAGTGCTAGGGCGCCCCTAGAGGTGTCCGTGCGGAGCCTATGGCCGAGATTTCGGCCTAACCTGCGTTTTTGTAAAACGTCCACGTCACCATTAGAATAAGTGGCTCGTGTCGTCCAAAACTTGAGTACGAGCCCACGCACCAACTATGCGTCCAATGGCAATTTTTTTGAATTGAAAAAATCCCACGAACTGCTTGGATGGCCTTACCTTCATAAAACCTGCAGAAACTCTGTTTTCTTACACATTAAACTAAATATTCAACTTGTTGCAGACACCACTGGTACACTGCCTGTGCCCTCGTTTTCATATCATTGTTCCCATGTGGAGCCTCTATCAGAAGTTTCAGAATGCAGAAACTAATTCATTTTTTCACCCTCTGTGTAGGAAGTACATGTATGCCACCTCTGCCTCTGCTGGCCTCACCTGCGACCCCCTGGACCCGTGAAGACTGGTGGCAGGGTGTTAGTACTGGACCACAAACGCAGAGCCCATTGACACCTTGCTTAATAAACACCGTGAGAAGAAGGACATCCTCAGGAGCATGCAGCAATGCTCCACAATTCCTCTACTGATCCAAACAGCATGCTCCATTCGACCACAAAACTGCACATTTCACAGTATGTCAAGGACCTGGCCAAACTGCAGAACATCAGTTCTTCATTAAACTACTCCAGAGAAACGTCTTGAAAGCGGGTAGTAAAACAACCAGTGTGCCAGTGGTAACAATGAAGCCTGCAGATGTAAACCCACCAGCACCTGCCCTGACCACACTCCTAACTCATGAGAAAATTGTGTTATGGAGCGGCAGCAGCAACCTGAGCAGGAGAAGACTTGTGTTGATTGTGGACAGCCAAAGATGGTTCCTCTATCCACTTTTTTCTTAATCAGCAAGGCCCTGTCAGGTACTTCTACTGTTCCATAAAGGTTTTTAATGCTTACACTGATTAAGGACTAATAAACCCCAGAGTTCTTTAAGAGTGAACTTGAGGACACAAAGAAACAGGTGGAGCAGAAAGGACAGCAAAAACGCAAAGGGCCTGAAACTGAACATGTTAGTCGCTTGTGCAAATTTTGTAAAATGGAACTGAAGCAGGGTCCAAAGAAGTCCTCGCATACACACAGGCTTTCGTGGCGTAGCAGGGAAATATGTTCATTGCCCTGCTAAAGTCTTTTCCATTTACCAACCTCAGGACATGCAGAAAGATGACCTGGAAAGAGTTTAATGAGTCTGCATTGTACGAGATGGAAAGACAGATGTTTGTGGCAGAAAAAAAGAAATGTGACATTTCTTGATCTTTTGCTCCTTAGTAATATTAACTTATGTATATACTGTGTATTTTGATTTGTTTATTTTTCAGTGTGAGACTGTAATATGTATATTTTGTCAGAATTCTATTTTTTTTATACTTTATTATTTTGGATCAGTATTTACTAATCTTAAAAAGTGCTTAAAGCATTTAATAAAAACAACTGAAAATTACAAATTGCTTCACAAGTGCTGTGTTCTTTTTCATAGGACAAATATTTTACAGTTTCTATGGTTTTGGAAACACTTAATTGATTATTTAACTTAAGTGTGACTTAAATTATTCCATCACTTAATCAATTTTCATTTAGTACTTGAATATTACTTAGTTTGAGTTAAATTTAAATGCCTCTTATTTTCATTTCAAAAGCCATTTTATAACCATTATTATATAATTCATGTTTTCATATAACCATGTAATGTATACTATTATTTTACTGTATTTCTTTTAATACTAATCATATATTCATGATATACAAATTTAAAATACTTTGCAGCTGTAATGTATAGTTAAATTTTACAGTTTTGTTTTATAAAAAGCACAAAGCTGTGTGAAATAATGGTTTTAGACCTGCGTGAGTGGGATTTGAACCCCGGTCCAAAGAAATGCATGAAAAAAATCTGATTGGCTGTGACATCATTTCCACTCTTTGGCCAGCTGTTGAAATGCTTCAATTTCATTGGCTGTCACTGTGTTACAACTATCCGCGGCTGGCCTCCGCGTGTGAGGCAAACGTGATAAACACTACACTATGGAAACCTGTCAAGACAAGTCACTATTATTTGTATAGCGCTTTCAACAATTCAAATTGTGTCAAAGCAGCTTTACATCAGCATGATATAAAGCTGGGTGGCATTACATCAGCTATACAGTATTTAGACGGGGAAATCGTGTGTCGGAATAGTGTCATTCTACTCAGGCCAGACAAAATCAGCAGTTTAAATCTAGACTGCAGCAGAGTCAGATTGTGCAAAGGACTCATCTGGTTCCTGTGGTCTTGTCCCGATGGCCGTCTAGGAGACAGGGTCTTCACTGGGGATAAGTCTCTGGGGCTCATCTAGTTATCATGGTCTCCGCTGACGTTCAGGACTGTAGAGGTCATCTCTAGGTGCTGATCCACCATCTGATCTGGATACAGTCTGGATCTGGGTGGCTACGGTGACCTCGGAATAAGAAAGAAACAGACTAATATTAGCGTAGATGCCATGCTTCTAACGATGTAAAAAGTACATCGGGTTTTTTGGGAAGTGTTCCCGGTTCCGGTTGACCTAATTAATGCAGCCTAACAATTCTTTAACGGATTTGAATCATAGAAATGCGATAGTGTACTACGTGTAAGCCAGGTTAAAGAGATGGGTCTTTAATCTAGATTTAAACTGACAGAGTGTGTCTGCTTCCCGAACAGTGTTAGGTAGATTGTTCCAGAGTTTGGGCGCTAAATAGGAAAACGATCTCCCGCCCGCAGTTGATTTTGATATTCTAGGCATTATCAAATGGCCAGAGTTTTGAGATCACAGCAGACGGGAAGGACTATAATGTGACAAGAGCTCACTCAAATACTTAGGTGCCAAACCATTCAGGGCCTTACAGGCAATTAGCAAGATCTTAAAATATATACGATGTTTAATAGGGAGCCAGTGCAGTGTTGACAGAACCGAGCTAATGTGGTCATACTTCCTGGTTCTAGTAAGAACTCTAGCTGCTGCATTTTGAAGCAGCTGGAGTTTGTTTATTAAACGCGCAGAGCAACCACCCAATAAAGCATTACAATAATCTAGCCTCCAGGTCATGAACGCGTGAATTAATGTTTCTGCATTCGACATTGGGAGCATAGGTCCTGATTTAGATATATTTTTAAAATGAAAAAATGCGGATAACAACGTGGATAACAATCTTACTGAATTTACGTCTAGCATTAGCCAGCACTTTTAAATTTGCCAAGATGTCAGGCGCTTTGGCTCCCGGTAAACATTGGACTATGGTGGCTGGTGACTCTGTTTTCACGTTCCGTACAATAGAATCCCCAATAACTAGAGCACTTTCATCAGGTTTCTCAGTGGGCGCGTCACTGAGTGGGGAGAACCTGTTTGATGTTTTGATCGGAACGGAAGAGCGGTGTTTTGACGCGCGACTGTGCCGCCTCACAGTCACCAAGTTGCCCTGCTGCAGAGGCGCTGAAACCGGAACCAGACAATGTACAGGAGTTCCTGAGCTAGTCGCATCCAAAGCAGTATCTACAGCCCTCACATTCTTACTGTTCTCAACTAAAGTTTGAATACGTGTCTCTAATTCTGAAATCTTCCCTGTCAACCTAACTATTTCCCTGCATTTATCACATTTGAATCCCTCGCTGCTGATAGACACAGATAAACTGTACATGTGGCAAGCGGTGCAGGTGACGATGCAAGGAGAAGCCATTACTCACCGTGATTGTAAAGTAATTCCGACTCACTACAGTAGTTCGATGGCCTCGTAAAAAAGGAGCGAGAGAGAAAAGAAAAAGAGCGAGAGAGAAGAAGCGGTAGAAAACGTGAATTGAGATGCGATTGACAAGCTAATAGGCTAACGGAAAACTAACGCGCAGCGCTTGCGGTTTAGATTAAGAGATTAAAGGCGGATGATGTCAAATTAGTCTTACATCAGAAATATGGTGAGAATTAAATTATACTTTAGTAAATTATACAACAGACAGCGTAAGATAGAGATTTCTTCAGATAAACAAAGCTACACGGAGCTACAAACAGCAGCACGGTAGGCAGGAACAGGAAGCGATCTCCAACAGAAACCGTGTAAAGTAGATACCTGTCTGTTGAAATCAGACCGAAATTTTTAGGTGCACGCTCGGTGAAAAGCGTATAAAGGTAAAGCGTTCTAAAGCCCACTGATGGCGCAAAGTGTTCATAATTTTCTTCAAAATGGAGCAGCTGTTTCTGCTCGGTTTCGAACCGAGGACCTTTCGCGTGTTAGGCGAAAGTGATGACCACTACACTACAGAAACTCCACAGCTGTCTGCTAGTGCTCTTTCAGGGAAAATTGATACCGTAATCTGCCCTGCAAGCAGATTGACAATCTGAGTAAATCCCACACACAACAGGACGGAGTTCATTCGGCATGGCAGTTCCTTAAAAACTTGCATTCACCTACCTCGAAATTAAGGCCTTTGCAGCGTGGACCACCTACTTACCAGACAGCCATTTCAGCACAGATAGAACAAAAGCCTCCATCTGTTTCCGCCCAGTTTCGAACTGGAGACCTTTCGCGTGTAAAACGAACAGATAACCTCTACACTATGGAAACCTGTCTCCGAGGTTGGGTCTGACCTTTCCATCGCACGCTTCTTGGAACGCGAATCAAACTACATATTGCGTTGTGTTCTTCATTCTGCAAATACCTTTTATCTTTAGCGGCAAACCAAGCATTTTTTCGAACGCTCTGTGGGAATCCTCAGTGGTTGTTTCTTTTGTGTTTTTTTTTTGTTTTTTTGTTTGAAGAAGTTATACCACAGATTGGGCCTTTGAGTGCAGCAGCTATCTGTTCATTCAAATTACCTGGGTAATAGTACAGAGTCTGTCGGAGTTGGAGTTACCGCTGCCTAGTGTGGCTTAATAATTGTCTTCACGCCTGTGTAAAGAAAGGCCTTTGTAGCGTATAGCTGTTGCTCAACAGAGAGCCACTCAGACCAATATCTTCTTTCGCGACCCACAGAAGAAAGCCACACAGGCTTGGAACTGCACGAGTGTGGGTTAGGTTTAGGTCAAACAATGACTGCACTTTAATTTTTGCGTCAGCTACACCTTTAGTGACTGTCTTCATGCCTCTTGGGCGCAAAGCCTTTGTAGTGCTGAGTTCCTTCTCAAAAGAAAGCCTATCGAACAATTGTGAAAAAGACAGCTTCTGTTCCCGCCCAGTTTCGAACTGGAGACCTTTCGCGTGTGAGGCAAACGTGATAACCACTACACTACGGAAACCTGTTGAAACAAGTCACTATTATTTGTATAGCACTTTCAACAATGCAAACTGTGTCAAAGCATCTTTGCATCAGCATGATATAAAGCTGGGTGGCTTTACATCAGCTTTACAGTATTTAGACGGGGAAATCGTGTGTCGGAATAGTGTCATTCTACTCAGGCCAGACAAAATCAGCAGTTTAAATCTAGGCTGCAGCAGAGTCAGATTGTGCAAAGGACTCATCTGGTTCCTGTGGTCTTGTCCCGATGGCCGTCTAGGAGACAGGGTCTTCACTGGGGATAAGTCTCTGGGGCTCATCTAGTTGTCCTGGTCTCCGCTGACGTTCAGGGCTGTAGAGGTCATCTCTAGGTGCTGATCCACCATCTGATCTGGATACAGTCTGGATCTGGGTGGCTACGATGACCTTGGAATAAGAAAGAAACAGACTAATATTAGCGTAGATGCCATGCTTCTAACGATGTAACAAGTACATCGGGTGTTTTGGGAAGTGTTCCCGGTTCCGGTTGACCTAATTAATGTAGCCTAACAATTCTTTAACGGATTTGAATCATAGAAATGCGATAGTGTACTACGTGTAAGCCAGGTTAAAGAGATGGGTCTTTAATCTAGATTTAAACTGACAGAGTGTGTCTGCTTCCCGAACAGTGTTAGGTAGATTGTTCCAGACTTTGGGCGCTAAATAGGAAAACGATCTCCCGCCCGCAGTTGATTTTGATATTCTAGGCATTATCAAATGGCCAGAGTTTTGAGATCGCAGCAGACGGGAAGGACTATAATGTGACAAGAGGTCACTCAAATACTTAGGTGCCAAATCATTCAGGGCCTTATAGGCAATTAGCAAGATCTTAAAATATATACGATGTTTAATAGGGAGCCAGTGCAGTGTTGACAGAACCGAGCTAATGTGGTCATACTTCCTGGTTCTAGTAAGAACTCTAGCTGCTGCATTTTGAAGCAGCTGGAGTTTGTTTATTAAACGCGCAGAGCAACCACCCAATAAAGCATTACAATAATCTAGCCTCCAGGTCATGAACGCATGAATTAATGTTTCTGCATTCGACATTGGGAACATAGGTCCTGATTTAGATATATTTTTAAGATGAAAAAATGCGGATTACAACGTGGATAACAATCTTACTGAATTTACGTCTAGCATTAGCCAGAACTTTTAAATTTGCCAAGATGTCAGGCGCTTTGGCTCCCGGTAAACATTGGACTATGGTGGCTGGTGACTCTGTTTTCACGTTCCGTACAATAGAATCCCCAATAACTAGAGCACTTTCATCAGGTTTCTCAGTGGGCGCGTCACTGAGTGGGGAGAACCTGTTTGATGTTTTGATCGGAACGGAAGAGCGGTGTTTTGACGCGCGACTGTGCCGCCTAACAGTCACCAAGTTGCCGGAACCGGACAATGTACAGGAGTTCCTGAGCTAGTCGCATCCAAAGCAGTATCTACAGCCCTCACATTCTTACTGTTCTCAACTAAAGTTTGAATACGTGTCTCTAATTCTGAAATCTTCCCTGTCAACCTAACTATTTCCCTGCATTTATCACATTTGAATCCCTCGCTGCTGATAGACACAGATAAACTGTACATGTGGCAAGCGGTGCAGGTGACGATGCAAGGAGAAGCCATTACTCACCGTGATTGTAAAGTAATTCCGACTCACTACAGTAGTTTGATGGACTCGTAAAAAAGGAGCGAGAGAGAAAAGAAAAAGAGCGAGAGAGAAGAAGCGGTAGAAAACGTGAATTGAGATGCGATTGACAAGCTAATAGGCTAACAGAAAACTAACGCGCAGCGCTTGCGGTTTAGATTAAGAGATTAAAGGCGGATGATGTCAAATTAGTGTTAAATCAGAAATATGGTGAGAATTAAATTATACTTTAGTAAATCAGTGGCTCAAATAGTTGAGCTTAACTTCCCTTAACTTTCCTTTTCCGTGGCGGGGTATTCAAACGGCGGATAGTCATCTGTCAATCATTTGTTGTGAAGGAGAGGAGACGCGTTTTACGATCGGACATTTCTTAACAAAATTATGTTTAAACAACATACACTTTAAACTACCTCGGCTTTATTAACTATTATCTAATTGATTTGTCATTTGTCGCAAGAAGTCTTCAGATTTTACCTCAAGAATGTTTTTTTTTTTACCTCAGAGATCAGCGCGATACTCTCATCAAGCAGATAAACTGAATTCTATTTTTCTTTTTTAGGAAAAAAAAAAGTATATATATATATATATATATATATATATATATATATATATATATGGTACTATTAATTATTATATTACATAATCATATTTATGTGATTAATTATATCAGTTGTTTTGAATGGTATGTGATTTTCAAAATCTTTAGTGCAAATACTGTACAAAAAATAAATAAATAGCTAATGTTAGACAAATAGTTAATGTTAATGCTAATGCTCTGTTAGGCCTAACAGAGCTTACTTTATGAATTTACTTTGTGTTCAGCAGTAAAACACACAGTAAACCAAATTAATATTTATATGATTATTTGCTCAAGAAAAATTTCTTATTATAATCAGTGTTGATATTATCAATGCCACTATAATGTTGAAAGCATATTAGAATATTTTCTGAAGGATCACTTGATGCTGAAGACTGAAGTAATAATGCTGAAATTTCAGCTTTGCATCACAGGAATAAATTATAGTAACGTTAATTAGGAAATATATTCAAATTTAAAACAATTCATTTTAAATTGTAAAAAAGAAAAAAAAAAAAAAAATGCAATGTTACTGTTGCATATATATCCATAAATATAATATTACAATACTCCTATATATAATATTATGAATTATAAAATACATTTGATATATTTTATTTTAATCTGTATTTCAGGAATGTTTAGATGATGCATGCTCTGACAAGACTCATCGTGCCACAGAGCAGGTCACCCCAAAGACTGTCTTATTCCACCATAACATCACACCAGGCACTTTGACAGTGAAGGGTCAAAGGTCAGACGCGTTTCTTCCAGATACAGGTAAATAAATTATTCATACAGATCAGTTCAGATCGCACTGGACCCATCAAAACGGGTGGTCTCTGTGTTGGATCATAGTAGATGGACAGATCTGATGAGAATTGCCCACGATCTTCTCTTGGCAACGCACCATAATCTTCCAAGGATCTTTTTAAACAGGTGGATGGCTTGTTTTCTTTCCTGTGTTCTCCACAACTTTAGATTATTATTATTATTATTATTATTATTATTATTATTATTATTATTATTATTATTATTATTATTATTATTATTGTAGTAGTTGTTGTTGTTGTTGTTTTATCTACAATTTTAAATTATTTAATTTATTTCCATTTGTTCATTAAAATACCAGAAGTATTGGCCTTGTTTGCATTGTATTTTAGTGTTTTTAAGGTTTTTTTTATTGATTAAAAAATTATTAATGTTATTGAATGCATTTTTTATTGATATTACATTTTATTGACTTACACTGATATTTTATCTTGCTCAGATTTGTAAACAAAATCTTAATAACTGTTACTATTAAACATACATAATTGTACATAATTATTTAATGTAAAATACATATTTTTCTTGTTTTTTTTCTGTTTTCTCCACATCTTTTCATTTTATTATATTTGTTTGTTGTTGTTTAAACTATAATTATTTTATGTATATTTATTTAATTATATATTTTGGTTATTACTATACTGTAGTAATTACCTTTTTCAATTTGATATAATATGTATATTATTTTACTAAAAATAAAATGAAAAACTTACTTTTTTGGTGTGTATTAGTTATATTTCATATATATGGGGTTTCTGTACATAGTTATATAAATATAAAGTGAATGTCTCTTTAAAAATAAAGGTCTAAAACATGATCAAAATTTTCTTTTCAATTATTCACATTCACATTTTCTATATTAAAGATAGGCTAACTATACCCTCTAATGTAAATGTTAAAGATCATTGCACATTTTGTACATCCTACAGAAGAACAATTATTACAAGATTTATTTTAGCTTTGTTCACAAAGTTGGTTTATTATATGTGCATCGTACTTAAAGTGTATCTAGATGAAAAACGAACACAAATTAATTTCATGTTATTTGTGGCCGAGGCGGGATTCTAACCTCTAATTGTATGTATTTTACTCGTCCCGCCTCCCTGGAATTTCCTTCGTTCCTATTGGCTAGTCAACGCTCTACACCTATCCACGGCTGGCCCTACTGTGACAGGCGGAGATACTGTCCACTATACTAAAGAGGACTTGCACATGCAGGGCACCAACGATACGGCCCCGACATCACTAAACAATGCATGGCTTTTTCTTACGCTGGCCCAGCCCTTACACCAATGGTTCTCAATTCCAGTTCTCGCGTACCCCTGCTCTGTATATTTTGCATGTCTCTCTTTGTTAACACACCTGATTCAGATCATCAGCTCGTTAGACGTGAGCTCCGTGCATGAACTGTGTTCCAATTGAATGATCCCTACACAGTGTCCATTGCTCCCTACTCCCTGAGCAGGGGAAATCCGTTGATGTTTACTTCACTTCGGAACATTAATTAACGGATTTGCGCTGCGCCACAGCCTGCAGCGTCTTCACACACAGACGAAACTTACTAGAGAAGCGTGGAGTGTGACATAATATACCTCTGTAAATCAATACAATTTAAATTCAAGTCTCGCATACTTCAATGCCCTTTGAATGGAACATATACGTTCGCTTCGAATTGGAATTATGGCAGAATGTCCTGTGATGTCCACTTCGCAGGGTATTTACAGTCGAATAGAACAAATGTCTGAAGCGATAAGAGAAACACACAAAATGTGCAGAGCGGGGGTACGTGAGGACTGGAATTGAGAATAAATACCAGATCGACCCATCATGAGCTGAAGTCGCTTAACATTTGGAATGCTACACGTTACAGGGGTCATTAATTGGACACTTTTTCTTTTTTCTTTTTTTTCTTTCTCCAACTTTTCAGATGGGGGCATGAGAAAAGAGATTGCATTGCCTGGATTGGGCTTGTGATTATTGGGCGACAGAGGGGATTTTTGTGACTTTTACTCCTCCCGTTTGGAGTGAGGGGGTGACGAAAAGCATGTGGGCAGGTATCGGCACCCTAGATTACCCTTGGCGAGCGTAGTGGTTTACCACAGGGAGCGCACAGGCCCAAGGGGATGGAGACACAGCTCAAGTTTTTTTTTCATTATCTCAAAAATCTTTTGCCGTTTACTAAAATTTCTGTGGAGAAAAACTTTTGCGAGTGGTTTGTATTTTTGGGGGCTTTGCTCACAGTGGAGCTACACTGGAATGTCAAGAGCAGAGTGAATTTGACTGTCTGCCACCACGTGGTGGAAGGCTGCGCAACTGGTTTTTGTCTGCATTTGCAGCCTTTGCGTTTTCTGTGTCATGCCCTCATATTTATTTAACCAGCATGGAATGACAACGCCTTTTGCAAATGATGGGATCCAAACCCTGGACATGATCTCTTTAGGGCCGGGCCCAAACAAAGAACGCTTCAGCTCCTCTAGCCCCATCAGCGACTCATGCACTTCGAGCACTCTTACTGAACGCGCAAGCCGGTGTCCACCACGTGTGTTGGTTGTGTAGTGGTGAGCACAGCTACCTTCCAAGCATTTGACTGGGGTTAGATTCCCAGACATCGTCTTTTCCTTAGGGTCGGGCTGATGTCGGAGCAGAACTCCTGCACTTCGAGCATTCTTACTGAATGCGTAAGCCGGTATCTACCACACGCGGTGGTGGTGGTAGTATAGTGGCGAGCATAGCTGCCTTCCAACCATTTGACTGGGGTAAGATTCCCAGACAACGTTTTTTCCTTAGGGTCGGACTGATGTCGGAGCAGAAGTCCTCATCTGGCTGCACTTAAAAACATTTGGATGGGTCGTTCGGCAGCAGAAAAGCACTAGCTCTCCCCGTCGGGGAATCGAACCCCGGTCTCCCGCGAGGTCCTCGGTTCGAAACCGAGCAGAAACAGCTGCTCCTTTTTGAAGAAAATTATGAAAACTTTGTGCCATGAGTAGGCTTTAGAACGCTTTACCTTTATACGCTTTTCACCGAGCGTGCACCTAAAAATTTCGGTCTGATTTCAGCAGACAGGTATCTACTTGACACGGGTTCTGTTGGAGATCGCTTCCTGTTGAGATCGCTTCCTGTTCCTGCCTGCCGTGCTGCTGTTTGTAGCTCCGTGTAGCTTTGTTTATCTGAAGAAATCTCTATCTTACGCTATCTGTTGTATAATTTACTAAAGTATAATTTAATTCTCACCATATTTCTGATTTAAGACTAATTTGACATCATCCGCCTTTAATCTCTTAATCTAAACCGCAAGCGCTGCGCGTTAGTTTTCCATTAGCCTATTAGCTTGTCAATCGCATCTCAATTCACGTTTTCTACCACTTCTTTTCTCTCGCTCTTTTTCTTTTCTCTCTCGCTCCTTTTTTACGAGTCCATCGAACTACTGTAGTGAGTCGGAATTACTTTACAATCACGGTGAGTAATGGCTTCTCCTTGCATCGTTACCTGCACCGCTTGCCACATGTACAGTTTATCTGTGTCTATCAGCAGAGAGGGATTCAAATGTGATAAATGCAGGGAAATAGTTAGGTTGACAGGGAAGATTTCAGAATTAGAGACACGTATTCAAACTTTAGTTGAGAACAGTAAGAATGTGAGGGCTGTAGATACTGCTTTGGATGCGACTAGCTCAGGAACTCCTGTACATTGTCCGGTTCCGGTTTCAGCGCCTCTGCAGCAGGGCAACTTGGTGACTGTGAGGCGGCACAGTCGCGCGTCAAAACACCGCTCTTCCGTTCCGATCAAAACATCAAACAGGTTCTCCCCACTCAGTGTCGCGCCCACTGAGAAACCTGATGAAAGTGCTCTAGTTATTGGGGATTCTATTGTACGGAACGTGAAAACAGAGTCACCAGCCACCATAGTCCAATGTTTACCGGGAGCCAAAGCGCCTGACATCTTGGCAAATTTAAAAGTGCTGGCTAATGCTAGACGTAAATTCAGTAAGATTGTTATCCACGTTGTTATCCGCATTTTTTCATCTTAAAAATATATCTAAATCAGGACCTATGCTCCCAATGTCGAATGCAGAAACATTAATTCATGCGTTCATGACCTGGAGGCTAGATTATTGTAATGCTTTATAGGGTGGTTGCTCTGCGCGTTTAATAAACAAACTCCAGCTGCTTCAAAATGCAGCAGCTAGAGTTCTTACTAGAACCAGGAAGTATGACCACATTAGCTCGGTTCTGTCAACACTGCACTGGCTCCCTATTAAACATCGTATATATTTTAAGATCTTGCTAATTGCCTATAAGGCCCTGAATGGTTTGGCACCTAAGTATTTGAGTGAGCTCTTGTCACATTATAGTCCTTCCCGTCTGCTGCGATCTCAAAACTCTGGCCATTTGATAATGCCTAGAATATCAAAATCAACTGCGGGCGGGAGATCGTTTTCCTATTTAGCACCCAAACTCTGGAGCAATCTACCTAACACTGTTCGGGAAGCAGACACACTCTGTCAGTTTAAATCTAGATTAAAGACCCATCTCTTTAACCTGGCTTACACGTAGTACACTATCGCATTTCTATGATTCAAATCCGTTAAAGAATTGTTAGCCTGCATTAATTAGGTCAACCGGAACCGGGAACACTTCCCAAAACACCCGATGTACTTGTTACATCGTTAGAAGCATGGCATCTACGCTAATATTAGTCTGTTTCTTTCTTATTCCGAGGTCACCGTAGCCACCCAGATCCAGACTGTATCCAGGTCAGATGGTGGATCAGCACCTAGAGATGACCTCTACAGTCCTGAACGTCAGCGGAGACCAAGACAACTAGATGAGCCCCAGAGACTTATCCCCAGTGAAGACCCTGTCTCCTAGACGGCCATCGGGACAAGACCACAGGAACCAGATGAGTCCTTTGCACAATCTGACTCTGCTGCAGCCTAGATTTAAACTGCTGATTTTGTCTGGCCTGAGTAGAATGACACTATTCCGACACACGATTTCCCCGTCTAAATACTGTAAAGCTGATGTAAAGCCACCCAGCTTTATATCATGCTGATGTAAAGCTGCTTTGACACAGTTTGCATTGTTGAAAGTGCTATATAAATAATAGTGACTTGTTTCAGCAGGTTTCCGTAGTGTAGTGGTTATCACGTTTGCCTCACACGCGAAAGGTCCCCAGTTCGAAACTGGGCGGGAACAGTAGCTTTCTTTTTCACAATTGTTCAATAGGCTTTCTGTTGAGAAGGAACTCAGCACTACAAAGGCTTTGCAGCCAAGAGGCATGAAGACAGTCACTAAAGGTGTAGCTGATGCAAAAATTAAAGTGCAGTCATTGTTTGACCTAAACCTAACCCACACTCATGCAGTTCCAACCCTGTGTGGCTTTCTTCTGTGGGTCGCGAAAGAAGATATTGGTCTGAGTGGCTCTCTGTTGAGCAACAGCTATACGCTACAAAGGCCTTTCTTTACACAGGCGTGAAGACAATTATTAAGCCACACTAGGCAGCGGTAACTCCAACTCCGACAGACTCTGTACTATTACTCAGGTAATTTGAATGAACAGGTAGCTGCTGCACTCAAAGGCCCAATCTGTGGTATAACATCTTCAAAAAAAAAAAAAAAAAAACACAAAAGAAACAACCACTGAGGATTCCCACAGAGCGTTCGAAAAAATGCTTGGTTTGCCGCTAAAGATAAAAGGTATTTGCGGAATGAAGAACACACCGCAATATGTAGTTTGATTTGCGTTTCAAGAAGCGTGCGATGGAAAGGTCATTCCCAACCTCGAAGACAGGTTTCTGTAGTGTAGAGGTTATCACGTTCGCCTTACACGCGAAAGGTCCCCAGTTCGAAACTGGGCGGAAACAGACAGAGGCTTTTGTTCTATTTGTGCTGAAATGGCTGTCTGGTAAGCAGGTGGTCCACTCTGCAAAGGCCTTAATTTCGAGATAGGTGAATGCAAGTCTTTAAGGAACTGCCATGCCGAATGAACTCCGTCCTGTTGTGTGTGGGATTTACTCAGATTGTCAATCTGCTTGCAGAGCAGATTACGGTATCAATTTCCCTGAAAGAGCACTAACAGAAAGCTGTGGAGTTTCTGTAGTGTAGTGGTCATCACGTTTGCCTAACACGCTGAGGCCAGCCGCGGATAGTTGTAACACAGTGATAGCCAATGAAATTGAAACATTTCAACAGCTGGCCAAAGAGTGGAAATGATGTCACAGCCAATCAGATTTTTTTCATGCATTTATTTGGACTGGGGTTCGAATCCCACTCACGCAGGTCAAAAACCATTATTTCACACAGCTTTGTGTTTTTTATAAAACAAAATTGTAAAATTTAACAATACATTACAGCTGCAAAGTATTTTAAATTTGTGTATTATGAATAGATGATTAGTATTAAAAGAAATACAATAAAATAATAGTATACATTACATGGTTATATGAAAACATGAATTATATAATAATGGTTATATTAAACATGAATGGTCTCTATTCAATGGCTTTTGAAATGAAAATAAGAGGCATTTAAATTTAACTCAAACTAAGCAATATTCAAGTACTAAATGAAAATTGATTAAGAGATGGAATAATTTAAGTCACAATTAAGTTAAATAATCAATTAACTGTTTCCAAAACCATAGAAACTGTAAAATATTTGTCCTATGAAAAAGAACACAGCACTCGTGAAGCAATTTGTAATTTTCAGTTGTTTTTATTAAATACTTTAAGCACTTTTTTAAGATTAGTAAATACTGATCCAAAATAATAAAGTATAAATAAAAAAATAGAATTCTGACAAAATATACATATTACAGTCTCACACTGAAAAATAAACAAATTAAAATATACAGTATATACATAAGTTAAATATTACTAAGGGGCAAAAGATCAAGAAATGTCACTTATTTCTTTTTTTTCTGCCACACATCTCAGTCTTTCCTTCTCGTAAAATGTAGACTCATTAAACTCTTTCCAGGTCATCTTTCTGCATGTCGTGAGGTTGGTAAATGGAAAAGACTTTAGCAGGGCAATGAACATATTTCCCTGCTACGCCAGGAAAGCCTGTGTGTATGCGAGGACTTCTTTGGACCCTGCTTCAGTTCCATTTTACAAAATTTGCACAAGCGACTAAGGTGTTCAGTTTCAGGCCTTTTGCGTTTTTGCTGTCCTTTCTCCTCCACCTGTTTCTTTGTGTCCTCAAGTTCACTCTTAAAGAACTCTGGGGTTTATTAGTCCTTAATCACTGCAAGCATTAAAAACCTTTGTGGAACAGTAGAAGTACCTGACAGGGCCTTGCTGATTAAGAAAAAAGTGGATAGAGGAACCATCTTTGGCTGTCCACAAGCAAGACAAGTCTTCTCCTGCTCAGGTTGCTGCTGCCGCTCCATAACACAATTTTCTCATGAGTTAGGAGTGTGGTCAGGGCAGGTGCTGGTGGGTTTACATCTGCAGGCTTCATTGTTACCACTGGCACACTGGTTGTTTTACTACCCGCTTTCAAGACATTTCTCTGGAGTAGTTTAATGAAGAACAGATGTTCTGCAGTTTGGCCAGGTCCTTGACATACTGTGAAATGTGCAGTTTTGTGGTCGAATGGAGCATGCTGTTTGGATCAGTAGAGGAATTGTGGAGCATTGCTGCATGCTCCTGAGGATGTCCTTCTTCCCACGGTGTTTATTAAGCAAGGTGTCAATGGGCTCTGCGTTTGTGGTCCAGTACTAACACCCTGCCACCAGTCTTCACAGGTCCTGGGGGTCGCAGGTGAGGCCAGCAGAGGCAGAGGTGGCATACATGTACTTCCTACACAGAGGGGGAAAAAATGAATTAATTTCTGCATTCTGAAAATTCTGATAGAGGCTCCACATGGGAACAATGATATGAAAACGAGGGCACAGGCAGTGTACCAGTGGTGTCTGCAACAAGTTGAATATTTAGTTTAATGTGTAAGAAAACAGAGTTTCTGCAGGTTTTATGAAGGTTAAGACATTTTTAAGATCAAGCAAAGCAAATTTGAGGAACAAATGAGAAAAAACAAAAATATGTTTTGTAGAACGTAAATGTGTGGAGAGTAACCAAATGAGTTGTATTAACTTCAGAGTTTGAAAATACAATTTCCAACAGATATTCATAGTTTTTTAATTCATTTTACAAAAATGCACTGAAACACTCTGCTCCAGATGCTAGAACATGGAAATAAATTTTACTGCAGCTTCAGATCATGCTGCAAAAAAGTGCTGTTCTTCCTCAGTATTTTTGTCTTGTTTTCCAGTGCAAATACCTAAAGATTCTTAAATAAAATACATTTACTGGAGATACAAAATGATGTAAAATACAAAGTCTTGTTTGAAGTGATTTTGTGATTAAAACAAGAACTAATATCTGCCATTGGGCAAAAAAGTAACCTTAATTTAAAGGGATGTTTTGATAGCTCATAGACTGATATTTGTTATTGTTTTAAGAATAAACTCATTTAATTTACTTCATTAATATTTGCATCTGAAATAAACACATCTTGACTGAAAGATGTTTGATATTTGTATTGTAAAACAAGACAAAATACAGAGGAAGAGATTCATTCACTTTTTGCTTTGCATCCAACATTTTCTGAGTTTAAGACTTTCTGCTGTGATTTAAAACTTTCTTAAGGCATTAATTTGTGTAAGGGTAAATTAAGACATTTTAAGACTTAAAAACCTGCAGAAACCCTATATGCATGATGTAGTTGATGTGTCAAATACTTACCTGTATCTGACTGAGGATCTTCATGGGTACTAGGAAAATATGACAGCAAGGGCACAAGCAGTGTAGAAACAGTGGTCTCTACAAGAACATCACAACAGAATTATTGCTTTTTGTAATATTTCTATTACACACACACACACACACACACACACACACACACACGTCTGGTTTTCTATCCTTGTGGGGACATTCATAGACGTAATGGTTTTTCTACTGTACAGACCGTATATTCTATTGCCCTACACCAACCCTACACCTAAACGTAGCCCTCACAGGAGACTTTCTGCATTTTTAGATTTTCAAAAAACTTCATTCTGTGTGATTTATAAGCTTCTTTACCCGTGGGGACCTCAATTTAGGTCCCCACCGTGACACGAGTCCCCATGAGTCTGTGTGTATTCAGGTTTAAGTCCCCACCTGAATAGAAAAACAGGTACACACACACACACACACACACACACACACACACACACACACACACACACTATAATACTGTAGTACTCCTGCTGTTCTTGGCAGATTGATATTCATTTACAATTTCATGGCTGTACTGTAAATATAATGGCCAATACAGTAACAACAATGGTAAATTTATTTTTGTGACTCCACTGCTAAAATACCATGGCTAAATTATGGTTACTACAGTAAAACCATGGCCAGAAAACATTTTTGAACTGTGGAATACATGTAATATCATAAAAAAAATGAGAATAATGGTTACGCTCATTCATAATTTAGCTTGTAATCAAAAAATGACGTGTTAATGGTGACAAACAATACACAGAACCGTAAATTACAGCCATGTTCATTCATAATTTGGCGTGCAAACAATCAACCTACGATAAACTATAGTAAACAAAACACGACAGGGTAAAGTTTGGAAACGAACAAAGTTTACTAAAGTGATTTCAGCATTAACAGTAACAAAACGTAAACTGATGTCACATAAAGTATCTTACCTTTGACAGATGCTTGAGAATGCGTTGAACTAAACAACCAAGGCAGACCGCCGCTGTTTTCTTCTTCTGCGAATTCAAACTTCCCGCGGTGCCGAAACACGGAAGAGCGCCACGAGAGCGCCAGCGGCCGAAAGTATATTGCATCCGTAGTGGTTTAGCACTACCATTGAGAATGAATGGGAAACAGTTTAGGGCCGTTTAGCTAAAGAATCCGTGACTGCCGCACGGAAGACCGGGGTTCGATTCCCTGACGGGGAGAGCTACTGCTTTTCTGCTACCGAACGACCCATCCAAATGTTATTAAGTGCAGCCAGATGAGGAGCTCTGCTCCGACATCAGCCCGACCCTAAGGAAAAAACGTTGTCTGGGAATCTAACCCTAGTCAAATGCTTGGAAGGCAGCTATGCTCGCCACCATACCACCAACGCACGTGGTGGCTGCTGGCTTGCGCGTTAAGTAAGAGTGCTCGAAGTGCATGAGTCGCTGATAGGGCTAGAGGATCTGAAGCGTTCTTTTTTTGGGTCCGGCCCTAAAGAGAGCATGTCCAGAGTCCGGATCCCATCACTCGCAAAAGGCGTTGTCATTCCATGCTGGTTAAATAAATATGAGGGCGTGACGCAGAAACCACAAAGGCTGCAAATACAGACAAAAACCAGTTGCGCAGCCTTCCATCACGTTGTGGCAGACAGTTAAATTCATTTTGCTCTTGATGTTCCAGTGTAGCTCCGCTGTGAGCAGAGCACCCAAAAATACAAATCACTCGCAAAAGTTCCCCTCCACGGAAATCTGTAGTAAAAGGGGAAAGATTTATGCGATAATGAAGAGAAACTCGAGCTGTGTCTCCATCCCCTTGGGCCTGTACGCTCCCTGTGGTAAACCACTACGCTCGCCAAGGGTAATCTAGGGTGCCGATACCTGCCCACATGCTTTTCGTCACCCCCTCACTCCAAACGGGAGGAGTAAAAGTCACAAAAATCCCCTCTGTCGCCCAATAATCACAAACCCAATCCAGGCAATGCAATCTCTTTTCTCATGCCCCCATCTGAAAAGTTGGAGAAAGAAAAAAAAGAAAAAAGAAAAAGTATCCAATTAATGACCCCTGTAACGAGTAGCATTCCAAATGTTAAGCGACTTCAGCTCATGATGGGTCGATCTGGTATTTTATGGTGTAAGGCTGCGGTTCTCAATTCCAGTCCTCACGTACCCCCGCTCTGCACATTTTGTGTGTTTCTCTTATCGCTTCAGACGTTTGTTCTATTCGACTGTAAGTACCCTGCGAAGTGGACATCACAGGACATTCCGCCATGATTCCAATTCGAAGCAAACGTATATGTTCCATTGAAAGGGCATTGAAGTGTGCGAGACTTGAATTTAAATTGTATTTATTTACAGAGGTATATTATGTCACACTCCACGCTTCTCTAGTAAGTTTCGTCTGTGTGTGAAGACGCTGCAGGCTGTGGCGCAGCGCAAATCCGTGAATTAATGTTCCGAAGTGAAGTAAACTTCAACGGATTTCCCCTGCTCAGGGAGTAGGGAGCAATGGACACTGTGTAGGGATCATTCAATCGGAACACAGTTCATGCACGGAGCTCATGACTAACGAGCTGATGATTTGAATCAGGTGTGTTAACAAAGAGAGACATGCAAAGTATGCAGAGCGGGGGTGCGCGAGGACTGGAATTGAGAAACATTGGTGTAAGGGCTGGGCCACCGTAAGAAAAAGCCATGCATTGTTTAGTGATGTCGGGGCCGTGTCGTTGGTGCCCTGCATGTGCAATTCCTCGTTAGTATAATAGACAGTATCTCCGCCTGTCACGTGGAAGACCGGGGTTCGATTCCCTGACGGGGAGACCTACTGCTTTTCTGCTACCGAACGACCCATCCAAATGTTATTAAGTGCAGCCAGATGAGGAGCTCTGCTCCGACATCAGCCCGACCATAAGGAAAAAACGTTGTCTGGGAATCTAACCCTAATCAAATGCTTGGAAGGCAGCTATGCTCGCCATTATACTACCACCGCGTGTGGTGGATACCGGCTTACGCATTCAGTAAGAATGCTCGAAGTGCATGAGTCGCTGATTGGGCTAGAGGAGCTGAAGCGTTCTTTTTTTGGGTCCGGCGCTTCCCAACCCTGGTCCCAGAAGCCCTGTTTTAGATGATTTCCTTTAATCAAACGCACCTGATTTGACGCATCAGCTCATTAGTGGAAGACTCCAAGACCTCAGGTGAGTGCGTCAGAGAAGAAATCTCAATAAACTCAATAAACCACTGCTTTAAAACCGACGGCAGTCTTTCCGAGGGCAGACCTCCGTGGGAGCCGAGGCAAGGTTCCTCATTATTCGCTCTGCTATTCGTCACAAAAATCAGCAATCCCCGAAAAGGGGAAGCACACCAATCCTGGAGACACTGCAATACCAGGCCGATGCGTGGAGTGGACGGAGCAAGCCCCGGCTCCAGCTCCGTGATCCAAAAATCAATTTAATATGCAGTCCTCGGACAGGGGACGTATCAGATATTAAACTGATAAGAACAGACACTACACTTGATCTGAGCCAAAAGGCCGAGAAGTGATGACACTATGACGCAGCGGGGAGGAAGCCGGAAACGGCCACGCCCATCCTGGCTGCGGTAAGTCACAGAAGCCTGAAAGGTTGGGGGATGGTAGTACCCCGATCGGCCTGATGGTGGCTCTGCAGCGACAGAAAGTACGACGTCGCTCATAACTCCCAAACGGCTTGTCGCAGAGCCAAGTGCCTTATGTCATCGGAATCCTTGGCTCGAGGCGAACGAGAGGCAGGTCTCGGACTGGCTCGTCGCTCTGGCGAAAATTTCGGCTATTTTGGATTTTGTTGAAGACCTACTTTTGCAAACTAGCACCAGGCATTTGGCCCAGTCCGACCCAAAGCAGGGCAGAAAGAAGTCTGACTGTCAATAATCAACCAAAAAAAGTGGAAATTTCCATTCACCTTGGCGAGGGGACCTCAAAACGTTCCAAGGTCGTGTGGCCGAGGTTGCTTAAATGGCCATAACTGGAGAAAGGAATGAGATCATTTCACCCAAATCGGCACACCTATGTACGGGCTCAGTCTGCGGTCAGGCGAAAAAGGGCACTGCGGCTGGGCACTTGGCGGCGCCGTAAGACGAAATAAAAAAGAATACTGATACAAAAGGACAACCAAACCGGCATGAAAACAGCTACAGCTGGGCAACAGTCAGTCCGATCGACTTGAAAAGAGAGGTCTGTGAGGAACTTAAACTACACTGCGGCATCAGGGGTGGGACCGGCTTTCCAAGAGCCTAAGCGACTCTTTCTTCACACACGCACGACAGAGCTGCTCGCTCTGAGCAGCTCTCTGGTTTGTTGACTAGCTAAGAAGAAAGACAATAAAAAAAAACAAGAGAGCGAAAAAATACCCATCTGCTTTGTTTAACCAGCTCTTTCAGGGGAGAGCGCGAACACAGTCCCCCACTACCATAAATTATGCAGTCGAGATTCCCACATTTGGGGAATTCGCAGGGATCAGCACAACCGAGCCTCACTGCGCTGTGCCTGACCGAGCCTGCAAACTGCCAAGCGTTGGCACAAACTGCTGCTTTTTAGACTGGCGCTTCCCAACCCTGGTCCCAGAAGCCCTGTTTTAGATGATTTCCTTTAATTAAATGCACCTGATTCGACGCATCAGCTCGTTAGTGGAAGACTCCAAGACCTCAGGTGAGTGCGTCAGAGGAGAGATCGCAATAAACGGCAACCACTGCTTTAAAACCGACGGCAGCCTTTCCGAGGGCAGACCTCCGTGGGAGCCGAGGCAAGGTCCCTCATTATTCGCTCTGCTATTCGTCACAAAAATCAGCAATCCCCGAAAAGGGGAAGCACACCAATCCTGGAGACACTGCAATACCAGGCCGATGCGTGGAGCGGACGGAGCAAGCCCCGGCTCCAGCTCCGTGATCCAAAAATCAATTTAATATGCAGTCCTCGGATAAGGGACGTATCAGATATTAAACTGATAAGAACAGACTTTTTTTTTTTTTTTTTATTAAATCCATACACATACAAAATTGCAATTAAACCACAAGTGTTACATGCATACAAATTTCCAGTTTGAACTTAAATTCCACAAGCCTTCAAATTTTTAATTCGAACACAAAAATCATAACATTCAAGTCAAAAATCAACACATCAAAATCAGCGCATCATACCTCCAAAAAAGGAACTTTAAACTCTCAAGGCCTTATCCCACCCCCACCCGCAGAAGTCCCCCCCACACCCCCCTCATTTTCTCCTGTCCATAAACAGCCTTATACCCATTCACCTCTTTCGCTAAACTTGACAAAAGTGTCGAAAATAACTTTTGAGACTCCAATCCAGGCAACTGCTTCCTTAAACACCTCAGTCGCCATTCCCATAAGATGCGCTTCCCTTCTGAAACAGCCACCCACACTACTCTCTTTCTCTCCTTCTCCATATTTCCCAATCATACCCCATACAATACTAAGTCCCTAGTAATCAGCGGTCCTCCACACTCCCTCCACCACCCAGCCACCATCTCCCATAAGGACGCTGCTCCTGGACATGACCACAAGGCGTGCTCAATGGTCTCTTCTCCTCCGCAACCCACTGGACACAAAGGAGATCTACCCTGACCATGTCTATATAAACGCTCCCTTACTGGGAGCCTCCCTAATGCTGCCAACCAGTTCACATCCTTACACCTCCCTACCAAAAAATCTGGCTGCAAGGACAGCCAATTCACTTCAATCGGAGTTCCTGCTCCTCTAGCTTCCCTAATCGACCCCTCCATCAACCTTACATACAACTCCCTATGATTTAACAACAAAGACTGCTCCAAGCACCAAGGATTCCCCTTAATGATGTCTGCCGCCACCTTGTAATATTCCGGCCTATCCAGCGACCAAGGCACCCTGTTACTCCACCCTGTTAAATGCCTCAAAGGCCAACCCAACCAAAAGCGAGCCAACACATATGCTTTATGCTCTAAAACCTGTACAACTATGCGAGCCACAAATGCAGTAAACAGAGCCGCTACCTTCCAAGGGAGGCACGGTACCCCTCTACCTCCCTTACCCAGATGATGAAACATCTGTGACCTTGATACTAACTCTGTTCTCCCTTTCCAAATAAAAGAAAACACCAACTTCTCCATTCTCCTCCCCTGCCAAAAGGGTAGGGGGAAAACATAAGCCAGATGATTAATACGAGGCAAAACATCTGCCTTCACTACCTGGACTCTACCCCATAGCGACAATTCCCTTACACTCCACCGGCTTATTTTGGATTGCAAGGATTCCAGCAACCCCTCCCAATTTTGCTGTGCACTATTCACTTTGAAAAACCGAACTCCCAAAATTTTAATACCATCCTGACACAAGGTATACCCTCCTGGAACTACAGTTCTCTTACTCCACTGTCCTACAAACATCACTGACGATTTACTCGCATTTACCTTGGCACCTGTAGCTTCAGAAAATGTCTGCAAAATCTCTCCTATCACTACAAAATCTTTTTCCGTGGTCAAAAAAACTGTCATATCGTCTGCATAAGCCGACACTTTTGCCCTTATCCCTCCTCCACCTGGCAATAATACCCCGGTCAATGCTGCTGTTAAACGTAGCCGACTAATCAGAGGCTCTAAAGACAGTATATAACACAAGGGTGACAAAGGACACCCTTGCCTCACACCACCCAACTGCTCCACTGGTTCAGAATAAAACCCATTTACCCTAATCTGACTAAATACCTCGCTATACAGAAGCCGGATCCAGGCTCTGAATCCTGGGCCAAAACCAAGCTTCTCTAACACTGACCACAAAAAGGAATGACTAACCCTATCAAAGGCCTTTTCCTGGTCAAGACTCAGGATTGCCAAGGGAAGCTGACGTTGCTCAGCCCAACTCATCACATCCCGGATTAAAACCAGATTAAGGCTGCCTGATCTTCCTGGAACCCCACACGTTTGGTCCGGGTGGACCACCGACCCCACAACCTCCTTAAGCCGCAAGGTTAAAACTTTCGCTAGAATCTTATAATCCGTAGTAAGTAAAGTTATTGGCCGCCAATTTGCCAAATCCTCCTTACTATTTTTCTTATGCAAGAGGGTCACCAGCCCCATCCTCATAGACAAAGGCAGTTTCCCCCCTTCCAGACTCTCTTGGTAAACCTCAACCAATTCAGGGCCTACTAAAGGCAAAAAGGCTTGATAAAACTCAGCCGGCAGGCCATCGCCACCCGGAGACGTACCTTTCTTCAGAGACTTAATTGCTACCTCTACTTCTTTCAAGGTGACCTCCTTCTCCAACCTACCCGCCTCCACTTCCTCCAAGGTCCTATCCAGATCATCTAGAAACACCTCTGCTGTTGATTCTCTCCTTTCTCTGTTCACAAACAGCTCCTTATAAAAGGCCACTGACGCCTTCAGCATTCCTTCAACTGAGTAAACTTTACCTTCCTCCGTATTTAAACATTCCATACTGCTTCGCTTCTGCCTGCCCTTCACAGTCGAAAAGAAAAACTTTGTGGGTCTTTCATCTAACACCCGCTGACATATGCCTGACTGCATAAAAAATTTCCTTGATTCCCCTCTATAATGTTCATTTAAAGCCTCCTGCAAAAATTTGGCTTTCTCCCACCCTTGCACAGTGTTCAATAGACCTTGGGAGCATAAAACCTGCAATTCCTTAGTCCATTGACGTACTTGATTCCGCTTAGCCTTCCCCAAAGCTAAACCCCACGCTCTGCAAAAAAACCTAACCCTCTCCTTCACCCCTTCCCACCAATCAGAATGTGACTGGTAGAACCCTTTTAAATTACACCACCCGGCATACAAAACCCGAAACACCTTGCAAAAGGTTTGATCTTGGAGGTATGTTACATTCATCCTCCACTTCCCTCGACCCCTTTGTACTGCTTCCACCTCCGCTCCAGCCCCAACTAAACAATGATCTGAACACCACATTAGCTGTCGGGTGTAACTCCTAACTTTGACAGACTTTGAAAAAAATATATAGTCCAGACGCGAGGCCTCCTGCCTGCTATTCCACCATGTATAATCTAACCCCTCCCCTCCAAATGACTGACCTGAATCTTGCAATCCAAAACTTTTAATCACCCCTGCCAATTCCCCCCCTGAACTTTTCTCTAGGGACATATTGAAATCCCCTCCGAGGACCACCAGCCGATTAGTGTACAATAACGGAAAAATTTTCCCCAAGAACCCCTCCCTCTCCTCTCGCTTGCTGGGCACATACACATTTATAAACCGTAAGGCCACCCCCCTCCATCTTGCATCCACAAAAATCACCCTCCCTGGAACAATAACCCCGGATGTTTCAATCATCACTTCCCAGGAAAAAAATAAAATCCCCACCCCATCCGCCCTCACATTCCCCACACCCCAGAAGGATGGTCCCAAGTTCCATTCCTTTGAAAACCTCTCCACATCCTTCTCACTCTCCAAGTGGCATTCTTGTAAAAACAAAACATCATAATATAAATCTCTAACAGAAAGGAAAACAGCCATCCGGCGTTCTGCCATTTTCAGTCCTCTTACATTAAACGTTGCCACTCTTATCTGTCCCATTGAAAAAAACATCTAGTCTCCCCCCCAACAAAAACCTTTACCAACCATAATAATTCCCCATCCCACTTCCCCCCCTTATTCATCATTTTCACCCCCATTTTTCCCACCTTCCCTTCTTCCCCTTCCACTCTTTACCCTCCTTGAAACCACCTCAGTCCATTCCCCAGATTCCTCTATCATATCTTCCTTTTCCTCTTCCTCTTCCATACTATCCCCCCACCCCGTGCTTGTGCCCCCATCCTCTTCTTCCTTATCATCATAGTCCTCCCCCTTACAGTCTTGTCCCACTGAGCTCTGACTTACAGAGCTCTCCAATTTGCTGTGTTTACATATTTCCCTGTTATCATGGTCGCCAGCATCACTCCTTGCTCTGCGGCGGCTAGTTCCAAGCACCGACTGTGCTGAAACCTCCATCTCCGACCCACTGTAAACTTCCTCTCGTTGGCGAGTTGGTCCAATTGCAGGCTCCAAGGTGACTTGCTCCTCTTTATCCTCCAGCACATCGGAAAGAACTTCTGCGAAATCCAGATCTGTCCATCCCGGAGTTGGACTAGGCTGCTGCTCTGATTCCAATTCTTTAGCCTCCTTTCCATCCAGAGACAAGGCTATCGGATCTCCCACGGCTCCATCCACTTGGTCCTTCACCCCAGCACCCATCTGACAAGATGCACTCCTACTCTCCTGATCCTTTGCACCTGTCATCACTCCAAGCTGCCCCTCCCCCTCTGCTGGTAGATTGTAGAGAATGGCCTCCAGGTCTGCCTGCAGCTCTTCTCCTTCTCTTAAAATACTTGCATAAGACTTGCTTCTTAAAGGGCAGGCACGGTACAGATGATCTGACTTCCCACAAAGACTGCAGCGTTTTGGGGCTGGGCAAGCCGCAGCAACATGGTCTGCTTCCCCGCAGAAACGACAACGCTGCCCTTCACAGTCCGCCTTAACATGCCCTTCTCCTCCACATCTCCTGCAATACAAGGGCTGCCCAGGGTAATAAAGAAAACCCCTGTTAGGCCCAATGGAAAATGACCCAGGCAGGTGCACTAGGCTTCCAGGGACTGATGGATCTACTCGGAGCTTCACAAAAAACCGCCTTTTCCCAGTCCAGATGCCAAAACGTTCCCTCACCCGCTCACCTCCTTTCACAGCCTCACAGTGTCTCTCGAGAAAGGCCTTCACCTCTCCATCCTCCACAAACGGATTGTAAAGATGAATTGTGAGAGGCAAGTAATCCTGAGCAAACAGAGGGTGCAGACACAATCCTTCCAAGAGCTTGTGGTTTTTCCTCCCCCCAAGCCTCATTGAAACTCACACAGTCAGTTAAATTGAAGAAAGTCAAATCCATAAATCCTACCGTCGTAAAATCCTGAAGACAGAACACGGCTGTGGCGGCAACATTAAAGACTCCTTTCAAAATGTCCATCACAACAAGTTCCCTTCTGAAGCTTTCTTTTACAGACCGGGCAGCATTCTGACGCACTTGAATCCTTACAGTATTTTTCAGCCGCACCATCATGGCCGGCACAGGCATCTCTCCACTCGACATTTCCATCGCTACTACACTTGATCTGAGCCAAAAGGCCGAGAAGCGATGACACTATGATGCAGCGGGGAGGAAGCCGGAAACGGCCACGCCCATCCTGGCTGCGGTAAGTTACGGAAGCCTGAAAGCTTGGGGGATGGTAGTACCCCGATCGGCCTGACGGTGGCTCTGCAGCGACGGAAAGTACGGCATCGCTCATAACTCCCAAACGGCTTGTCGCAGAGCCAAGTGCCTTATGTCATCGGAATCCTTGGCTCGAGGCGAACGAGAGGCAGGTCTCGGATTGGCTCGTCGCTGTGGCGAAATTTTCGGCTATTTTGGATTTTGTTGAAAACCTACTTTTGCAAACTAGCACCAGGCATTTGGCCCAGTCCGACCCAAAGCAGGGCAGATAGATTCTCTGGAGACTGACTGTCAATAATCAACCAAAAAAAGTGGAAATTTCCATTCACCTTGGCGAGGGGACCTCAAAACGTTCCAAGGTCGTGTGGCCGAGGTCGCTTAAATGGCCATAACTCGAGAAAGGAACGAGATCATTTCACCCAAATCGGCACACCTATGTACGGGCTCAGTCTGCGGTCAGGCGAAAAAGGGCACTGCGGCTGGGCACTTGGCAGCGCCGTAAGACGAAATAAAAAAGAATACTGATGCAAAAAGGACAACCAAAACCGGCATGAAAACAGCTACAGCTGGGCAACAGTCAGTCCGATCGACTTGAAAAGATAGGTCTGTGAGATAGGTCTTATGGGAATGGCGACTGAGGTGTTTAAGGAAGCAGTTGCCTGGATTGGAGTCTCAAAAGTTATTTTCGACACTTTTGTCAAGTTTAGCGAAAGAGGTTAATGGGTATAAGGCCGTTTATGGACAGGAGAAAATGAGGGGGGTGTGGGGGGGACTTCCGCGGGTGGGGGTGGGATAAGGCCTTGAGAGTTTAAAGTTCCTTTTTTGGGGTATGATGCGCTGATTGTGATGTGTTGATTTTTGACTTGAATGTTATGATTTTTGTGTTCGAATTAAAAATTTGAAGGCTTGTGGAATTTAAGTTCAAACTGGAAATTTGTATGCATGTAACACTTGTGGTTTAATTGCAATTTTGTATGTGTATGGATTTAATAAAAAAAAAAAAAAAAAAAAAAAAAAAAAGTCTGTTCTTATCAGTTTAATATCTGATACGTCCCTTATCCGAGGACTGCATATTAAATTGATTTTTGGATCACGGAGCTGGAGCCGGGGCTTGCTCCGTCCGCTCCACGCATCGGCCTGGTATTGCAGTGTCTCCAGGATTGGTGTGCTTCCCCTTTTCGGGGATTGCTGATTTTTGTGACGAATAGCAGAGCGAATAATGAGGGACCTTGCCTCAGCTCTCACGGAGGTCTGCCCTCGGAAAGACTGCCATCGGTTTTAAAGCAGTGGTTTATTGAGTTTATTAAGATCTCTCCTCTGACGCACTCACCTGAGGTCTTGGAGTCTTCCACTAACGAGCTGATGGGTTCCTAACCCTAAAGCCGGTTTGGTTGTCCTTTTGTATCAGTATTCTTTTTTATTTCGTCTTACGGCGCCGCCAAGTGCCCAGCCGCAGTGCCCTTTTTCGCCTGACCGCAGACTGAGCCCGTACATAGGTGTGCCGATTTGGGTGAAATGATCTCATTCCTTTCTCCAGTTATGGCCATTTAAGCAACCTCGGCCACACGACCTTGGAACGTTTTGAGGTCCCCTCGCCAAGGTGAATGGAAATTTCCGCTTTTTTTGGTTGATTATTGACAGTCAGACTCCAGAGAATCTTTCTGCCCTGCTTTGGGTCGGACTGGGCCAAATGCCTGGTGCTAGTTTGCAAAAGTAGGTCTTCAACAAAATCCAAAATAGCCGAAATTTTCTCTAGAGCGACGAGCCAATCCGAGACCTGCCTCTCGTTCGCCTCGAGCCAAGGATTCCGATGACATAAGGCACTTGGCTCTGCGACAAGCTGTTTGGGATTTATGAGCGATGCCGTACTTTCCGTCGCTGCAGAGCCACCGTCAGGCCGATCGGGGTACTACCATCCCCCAACCTTTCAGGCTTCTGTGACTTACCGCAGCCAGGATGGGCGTGGCCGTTTCCGGCTTCCTCCCCGCTGCGTCATAGTGTCATCGCTTCTCGGCCTTTTGGCTCAGATCAAGTGTAGTGTCTGTTCTTATCAGTTTAATATCTGATACGTCCCCTGTCCGAGGACTGCATGTTAAATTGATTTTTGGATCACGGAGCTGGAGCCGGGGCTTGTTCCGTCCGTTCCACGCATCGGCCTGGTATTGCAGTGTCTCCAGGATTGGTGTGCTTCCCCTTTTCGGGGATTGCTGATTTTTGTGACGAATAGCAGAGCGAATAATGAGGGACCTTGCCTCGGCTCCCACGGAGGTCTGCTCTCGGAAAGACTGCCATCGGTTTTAAAGCAGTGGTTTATTGAGTTTATTGAGATCTCTCCTCTGACGCACTCACCTGAGGTCTTGGAGTCTTCCACTAACGAGCTGATGCGTCGAATCAGGTGCGTTTGATTAAAGGAAATCATCTAAAACAGGGCTTCTGGGACCAGGGTTGGAAAGCGCTGGACCCAAAAAAAGAACGCTTCAGCTCCTCTAGCCCTATAAACGACTCATACACTTCGAGCATTCTTACTGAATGCGTAAGCCGGTATCCACCACACGCGGTGGTAGTATAGTGGCGACCATAGCTGCCTTCCAAGTATTTGATTAGGGTTAGATTCCCAGACAACGTTTTTTCCTTAGGGTCGGGCTGATGTCTGAGCAGAGCTCCTCATCTGGCTGCACTTAATAACATTTGTATGGGTCGTTCGGTAGCAGAAATGCACTAGGTCTCCCCGTCGGGGAATCGAAACCCGGTCTTCCGCGTGACAGGCGGAGATACTGTCCACTATACTAACGAGAAATTGCACATGCAGGGCACCAACGACACGGCCCCGACATCACTAAACAATGCATGGCTTTTTCTTACGGTGGCCCAGCCCTTACACCAATGTTTCTCAATTTAAGTCCTCGCGCACCCCCGCTCTGCATACTTTGCATGTCTCGCTTTGTTAACACACCTGATTCAGATCATCAGCTCGTTAGACGTGAGCTCCGTGCATGAACTGTGTTCCGATTGAATGATCCCTACACAGTGTCCATTGCTCCCTACTCCCTGAGCAGGGGAAATCCGTTGATGTTTACTTCACTTCGGAACATTAATTAACGGATTTGCGCTGCGCCACAGCCTGCAGCGTCTTCACACACAGACGAAACTTACTAGAGAAGCGTGGAGTGTGACAATATACCTCTGTAAATCAATACAATTTAAATTCAAGTCTCGCACACTTCAATGCCCTTTGAATAGAACATATACGTTCGCTTCGAATTGGAATCATGGCGGAATGTCCTGTGATGTCCACTTCGCAGGGTACTTACAGTCGAATAGAACAAACGTCTGAAGCGATAAGAGAAACAGACAAAATGTGCAGAGCGGGGGTACGTGAGGACTGGAATTGAGAACCGCTGCCTTACACCGTAAAATACCAGATCGACCCATCATGAGCTGAAGTCGCTTAACATTTGGAATGCTACTCGTTACAGAGGTCATTAATTGGATAATTTTTCTTTTTTCTTTTTTCTTTTTTTTTCTCCAACTTTTCAGATGGGAGCATGAGAAAAGAGATTGCATTGCCTGGATTGGGTTTGTGATTATTGGGCGACAGAGGGGATTTTTGTGACTTTTACTCCTCCCGTTTGGAGTGAGGGGGTGACGAAAAGCATGTGGGCAGGTATCGGCACCCTAGATTACCCTTGGCGAGAGTAGTGGTTTACCACAGGGAGCGTACAGGCACAAGGGGATGGAGACACAGCTCGAGTTTTTCTTCATTATCGCATAAATCTTTCGCCTTTTACTAAAGATTTCCGTGGAGGGGAACTTTTGCGAGTGATTTGTATTTTTGGGGGTTCTGCTCACAGCGGAGCTACACTGGAACGTCAAGAGCAGAATGAATTTGACTGCCTGCCACCACGTGATGGAAAGCTGCGCAACTGGTTTTTGTCTGTATTTGCGGTTTCTGCGTCACGCCCTCATATTTATTTAACCAGCATGGAATGACAGAGCCTTTTGCGAGTGATGGGATCCGAACTCTGGACATGCTCTCTTTAGGGCCGGACCCAAAAAAAGAACGCTTCAGCTCCTCTAGCCTTATCAGCGACTCATGCACTTCGAGCACTCTTACTTAACGCGCAAGCCGGCGTCCACCATGTGCGTTGGTGGTATAGTGGCGAGCATAGCTGCCTTCCAAGCAGTTGACCCGGGTTCGATTCCCGGCCAACGCATTTCCTTTGGCTCTTGCTGACGTCAAAGCAGAACTCCTGCACTTCGAGCATTCTTACTGAATGCGTAAGCCGGTATCCACCACACGCGGTGGTAGTATAGTGGCGAGCATAGCTGCCTTCCAAGCATTTGACTAGGGTTAGATTCCCAGACAACGTTTTTTCCTTAGGGTCGGGCTAATGTCAGATCGATTGCACAGTCCCATGGCCGATGAGGAGGTAATTGGGAGGCCTTCTTCGGGCAGAATACGTCTCTGAAGGGGGCATAGCAGGCGGGTATGTCGATGGATTGCTTGTCCACAGGACTCTCAATGGAGGTGGAATTTAGGGATAGAAACTTGGTATGACGCGGAGATGGTTGAGGAATGTGTGGAAAACAATCGGGGAAACACTGGTTGCCCCACTACAGGACTTCTCCCGTGCGCCAGGATATTTGGGGTTCATGTTGTGCTAACCATGGTATTCCGAGGATGATATCTGTTGTAGCTCCCTCCAGAACCAGTAGGTGGATGTTTTCTTCATGTAGCTGACCAATCTTCAGCTGAACGGGACCCGCAAGGAACTTCACGCTACGGCGACTGATGGGTTTTCCGGTTATCGACTGGACTTGGTAAATTGTTTGGTTGGTAGTGGTTGGGAGCTTGAGCTGGCGGCAGAGAGTTCCTGATATGAAGTTCCCGGCGGACCCTGAGTCAAGGAGGGCATGGACTGGAAGAGAGATATCGGAGGCAGTAAGCATTACAACAGTTGAGAGTGGTTTCATATTTTGACTGACAGGGTTAGTGGCACTCACCAGAAGTCGAGGAGGGCGAACTGGGCATGAAGCTATTACATGCCCACCGGTTCCACAATATAAACACAATCTCAGAATAAATCTCCTCCCCCGCTCAGCATTTGATAGGCGTGTGATGTCCGTTTGCATGGGTTCAATAACTGGTTCTGGAGGGAGGTTTGCATCTGAGTGGCGCAGGAAGGGAGTACAACGGGTTAATTGAGGTTGTTCCTCAAAGCAAGACTGCATACGAGTGGAACATCGAATGGACATTTGAATGAGGTTTTCCAAGCCGCAGGAATCATCATAGCTGGCAAGCTGCAACCGCAGTCTGGGTTCTAACCCCTGACGGTAAGAGGTGAGGAGAGATCGCTCATTCCATCCACTAGCTGCTGCTAGAGTCCTGAATTGGAGGGCATACTCATTAATGGTTCTGGAGCCTTGGCGGAGGTGATACAGCTGGTCACTGATGGTGGAATCTCCCGTGGATCGGCCAAAAACCTCACAGAAGTGAGCGATGAAGTTATTGAGTGACTGAGTGACTGGGCCTGCTTGTGTCCAAATTGTCTCAGCCCATTGTAATGCCTTACCCGTCAGGAGGGATATAATAAAGGCAATTTTAGACCTTTCGGTGGGGTGCAGGTGCGGTTGCATTTCCAGGGCTAGAGAACATTGCAGGATAAACCCGTTGCACTCCTCCGCCACACCAGAGAACTGCGCTGGTTTGGCCATGGGACTGGCGATGACTGGAGATGAAGAAGTAGTGGTGCTGGTTGCTGAGGTGATCGGTGGGGCTGGTGTTAGGACTCGTCGGAGGTTATCCACGAGTTCCTGGAAGGGATCGGGATTACTCATGCTGTCTTCGGTGTGGTCCGGTCTTCTGTTACGGAAGCAGGCTCACACAACAGGTTAGATGTGAATACCAATATAGTTTATTGAACAGCAGAGTAAATGAGACTGATTGCAGGTGAGTAGAAACTTCAATGGTTAAAGTCATAAAGGATGAGAACTGAAGAAATGTCTTTTGCCTTGCCAGGAACTCGTGGAAGCTGGGGAAACACACACCTCACTGTAAGGTTGGAGAAGCTGGACAGGAATCGCTGGAGGAGACAGATGCTGGAGAAATGGAGACAAGACGCTGGAGTATCCACAAGAGGTAAGTAAACAAACAGGTAAGTCGCTGGGATAGCTTTAGGAGTCCACTTCGTATAAACGAGACCGGACGTTTGAGTGCAGTGAGGTGTGTGTCTTTATAGTGCTTGGTTGATGATGATCTAGGGACATACAGGTGTGCTCAATCAATATTCAGGTGAGGGTGTGCGTTGTGATTGGCTGGCGTGGGAGCCTGGCCGATCTGTGACAGTACCAACCTGCACTGACTAAAAAATCTAATATGCCTTTCCACATGTCTGTAGTAACAAAATTAAAAATTGCATTTGCTGCTTTCTTCACCCCCTGAATTCCTACATGCACAAATTCTCCTGGGGCTTCATACCATCTCGGACCTCCTTTAATTCGTTCACCAATAATTTCTATACTCGTGTTGCATAAACTACTCTTCATCCAATCTAAACCTAAATAATAAGTTTCATCAATTCCTCTACACCATTTCTCTTTCCAATTTTTTCTCATAATTGTGTGAGATAAATCGTCGATTGCTATAGCATCAAGACCTGTTAATGGCACATTTTTCCCTCCTTTCGGTACTCTATATCTTATTAAACTATTCGCAGCAATTTGAGCCGGGCCATGCAAGACCTTCCATTTCAGATTTTTATCTACTATTCTAATAACTCCCCCTGGTCCGAAACTCATTTCGTATCTGTTAGCTATATTACTTCTCTTAAAGGTCCATGGCAAAGGAAGAATTCCATTACTCCAATAACACAGAACTGACACCATTTGATTTATTGTTATAGCATCGTGTGCCACAGCACACATTCCTATAACTTCACTGCATTCGCGGCTTGCTATCCCATATACCGCATCTCCAAAGAAAACTAAATTGTTTCTATAAACACCTTCTTTGTCTTTTCTTCTGTAGATATTCACTCTTTTTAAATATAATTTCCTCCTCATACTTAAAATCTCCGATGTCTGGTTTCCCGTTATAGGGTCGGTACCGTTAAGAAAATCTTCACAGTCTAATTTTTCTCCGTCTTTATCACAAAAATTAGCATAAGAAAAGTCATTGTAATCTGTCTTAGTGTAAAAGTATTTTTTCCCGTGCTTTCTTTCACTAAGCTTTTCTCTCACGCATTTGTCTATCCGTTTCACACTATTTTTGTAATATTCTTTAATTTCTCTTTCCGTCTTCAAAACTTTATTTAATTCCATTTTGATTAAATATACATCCGTTTCCCATTTCATATTATCTATTTCCCAATAGCCTATTTTAAAGTTAAATTTGACTCTTGGTAATATCATCTTTTTTCTCCAAACCCAGGGACAGGTGTTATTTAATTCTAAATTTGCCTTCGTTTCAGACCTAGATTCTAATTCTGCGTACCCTGTATGGCGTGACCCCACCTGCCGGTCTCTAGCAGTGGTTAATAAAACGAATTCCCCTTCTGGGTTTAGAATTTTACTAGTTTTTATCCACTCTTCTATATTCTTTTTTATTTTTACCGCTGAGGATATTCTCTCTTTTTCCATATTTCTTTTTATTCTTTTTACTGCCCCTCTATATTTACACTGGCCTATTTTCCATGGATTAAAATCTTCTCGTGATCTAAATATCCAGCATCCTCCGAGCGCTTCGTTCGAGCTGACTCTATAAGTCGGCCCAATAAAATATTTTACAGTCGTGTTTCCATCACGTTCTTCGATAAAACTATTTTCCTCATAAACTTCGACTTCTTTTTTATGCCAATGTCTAATCCTTACTGTACTCTTAAGTTTTACCTTTGGTGTTCTTACCATGTAATACATTACTCTACCTGTATTAACATTATCTAACCACTTCCAAAAATTTGTGGTATTCTTTTCTATTTCTTTGCTATTTTCTTTAGATGTGCCCCAAACTGTTAATTCAAAACCAGACACATTTTGTCTCTCAACTTGTACTTCAGCTAGAATAATTCTTCCTGTCATAATTTCCCATTCTAAGAGATAACTTACTCTAATTAATATTAACAAAAATATTCCTAATATTGCAATTATCCAAAGTATGATACTCATCCATCTGCAGAGCCGTCGCTGCTTCCTCAGCTTCGTGATCGTGTCCTTTGCTCCCGCCAGTTCCTCGGTTGGGCTTTCCACGGATGCGGACCTCTGCGTTTTATCCTGTAAACACATGTTAGTTCTGGGGCTCAATCAAGAGCCGCTTCACTCTTCTCATGAAACCTCTGCGCACTACTTTCACTACCGGTTGCTTTTCGCGCAATTCCACTTCGATTCCGCCGATCCAGTCATAATCTGGATGCGCGCACGACAATATATTTATTTTGAAATGCATAATCACAGTGAACACTTCAGCTGGCTCCTCTGTGATCTGTCCATCATTGTAAATTGCCCCGGTCATGAATTTCTCTTCCTCCGGGAACCACACTTTGTGCTCTCCAATATTATTTGGCAAAGCCACGGTTAACTGCACAAACTTCTCTTTGCGCACACTAGGTCGCTTCTCCTTTGTTACGTTAGAGCGCGGCTGCGCTCCTCTGTAATCTTTTTCATAGGGCGCTGTATCTAACCAGTCGCCCCCCTGCGCGAATTCTATTGTTAAACTAGACCAACTCCGCACATGCCAGCGGCCGTCGAATTTTACATAGATCCACGCGATTTTCCCTCTAGACCCTTGTTTCAGGTCAGTTTCTGGGAAACATCTCAAAACTGGCTCATGCCACAAAGTGAAATTCCATTTCGCGGATTCACTATCCGTGAGGGTCAAATCCTTTTCACGTTCCCTTTTCCTTATGTCTCGGACGAATTCTGCCCTCTCTTGGAGAATCCTATTATTCACTTCCTGACTATCCCTCGGCCACATGGGGAAACGCGCTCCTCTCATGCTCTCTCATGCCCAAATAGGGATGTCTCGCAAACCTGGACAAAATCCCGTCTTTAAAAAATCCTAGTGGTTTGAGCACTCTCAAGCCCTCCCCCATCAATCTGGACGACACTAATGTCCTGTGTTTCGCCTTACATACTAGACAGTTAACTAACACAGCACCGTCCCAGGTGCATTGGCACTTCTCCCCGAGGTCTGCGGACACTCTGTACGAGTCGACACGCACCTTCGGGAAATTTGGTCGACAATTCTCACATATCATAATTCCTGACAGCTCGACACGAGACTGTCGATAAATCATCCACTCAACACCCATATCTCTTTTCTCATTACATGCAGAGATAGCCGGGTGGGTGCATAACTGGCCGCATATCCCACACAGATATGGCCTGACAGCAGTTTCATCTGCCTTCGTGTTTTCTCCTCGAAAACCTAAAAATCTTTCCATTTCTGGATTTGTCCACATAAATGCTCTAGATCCATGCTTACCGTGCTCCACTCTAATTAACCCTCTCTGGTTAATTATTTCGTGTACCCTGTCCATTTGTTATTTCTTTAAGAGGTCTTTGTTACTCTGAATTCCGTTATTCTCTAATTCTATGGAATTAGACCCGGTTATTCGTTTAACGGTGTCTACGGTACCCAAACCTTCAAAGAAACGTCCACACTTGCGTCTTCTCGTGAGGATTACCTGGTCCCCTATGCAAAACTTCGGGTTCTCCTTTACCCTCTCTGCGGCAGCTCCCTGCTCGCTCCTTTCTTTCTGGTCAGTTCTCACGCCGCACCTGTTAATATCCAGCAAACATTCGTTAATTTTGGTATCCCAATCTCCTAATTCCTTATTTTTTGCAAACCACTCTATGACTGTCCTCACGGCCCGTTCCGCAATTCCATTCGTTTCCGCTCGATAGGGAATGCTTTTTGTCAACACTATCTTATTCTCTCTGCAAAAATCTTCGACTAGTTTGCCACTGATATTGTGCACGCCGTCTGCTCTCAGACTTTGCATAGGGCCTTCCCATTTAATCCACTCTCTCAAACAGTCAATGACATTCTTTTCTAAAGCTGATTTCATCGCCCAAATCATAATTTTTCGTGTGCAATTGTCTATTGCTAGCAAAAAATAACAATTTCCCGCTTTTGTAGCCGGCCGAATTGGCCCTGCGAAATCTATGGTCACCTCTTGTGTACGGTATTCTTTGGGCAACTCGCTCTCCTTGCACCCTCTGGTGGTCATAAACTTCCTGCACACCCTGCAGTTCATTCGAGTCTTTCTATAATGAGCGCGCCAGTTTGGTATTTTCAGGTTTCGTAACCTTAACACCATCTGGATCATATTTACACTCGGATGGTTTAACTCATCGTGCATTTTTTGAAACAATTCTGTTACTTCTGGCATTTTTACCTGGCCTATCATCTTATCCACTTCTCTGTTTCCCAGGGCTGCCTCGCTTTCCTGTTTTGTGTGCAACACCTGGTGGTAACAGTGAACGTTTACTGGTAATTATAATACTTACTGGTAATTATAATAATTTGCGCCTCGGCTAAGAAGGAGCCTGTGTCATTTGCATTTGCTCCTTGCGCTAAGTGTTAGTTTCGTCTTGAGCTATTAGCACTCCGTTGGGCTATTGGCTGGGCTAATCAGAAGCCGGCCACAGCGACTGTTAAAAGTATTTAAACTGCTTGGTCGCTGTTAGAACTTGGGAGAAGCCGATTAGTCACCAGAAGAGACGGACGGCAGCGCGTAAGTGTTGTTGTAATACTTGTTGGTAGATCTGTTGTTTAAATTATTTACTTGCTGCTAGGAAGGAATACTTCGTTTCCTACCTATTTCTATTCTGCTTTTTTGTTGAGGTTGATATTTTTGATTGCACTTACTGGTAATTATAATAATTTGCGCCTCGGCTAAGAAGGAGCCTGTGTCATTTGCATTTGCTCCTTGCGCTAAGTGTTAGTTTCGTCTTGAGCTATTAGCACTCCGTTGGGCTATTGGCTGGGCTAATCAGAAGCCGGCCACAGCGACTGTTAAAAGTATTTAAACTGCTTGGTCGCTGTTAGAACTTGGGAGAAGCCGATTAGTCACCAGAAGAGACGGACGGCAGCGCGTAAGTGTTGTTGTAATACTTGTTGGTAGATCTGTTGTTTAAATTATTTACTTGCTGCTAGGAAGGAATACTTCGTTTCCTACCTATTTCTATTCTGCTTTTTCGTTGAGGTTGATATTTTTGATTGCACTTACTGGTAATTATAATAATTTGCGCCTCGGCTAAGAAGGAGCCTGTGTCATTTGCATTTGCTCCTTGCGCTAAGTGTTAGTTTCGTCTTGAGCTATTAGCACTCCGATGGGCTATTGGCTGGGCTAATCAGAAGCCGGCCACAGCGACTGTTAAAAGTATTTAAACTGCTTGGTCGCTGTTAGAACTTGGGAGAAGCCAATTAGTCACCAGAAGAGACGGACGGCAGCGCGTAAGTGTTGTTGTAATACTTGTTGGTAGATCTGTTGTTTAAATTATTTACTTGCTGCTAGGAAGGAATACTTCGTTTCCTACCTATTTCTATTCTGCTTTTTCGTTGAGGTTGATATTTTTGATTGCACTTACTGGTAATTATAATAATTTGCGCCTCGGCTAAGAAGGAGCCTGTGTCATTTGCATTTGCTCCTTGCGCTAAGTGTTAGTTTCGTCTTGAGCTATTAGCACTCCGTTGGGCTATTGGCTGGGCTAATCAGAAGCCGGCCACAGCGACTGTTAAAAGTATTTAAACTGCTTGGTCGCTGTTAGAACTTGGGAGAAGCCGATTAGTCACCAGAAGAGACGGACGGCAGCGCGTAAGTGTTGTTGTAATAAGTCAAGTCAAGTCAAGTCACCTTTATTTATATAGCGCTTTTAACAATACAGATTGTGTCAAAGGACTTAACAGTATCAAATTGGAGGATAGAGTGTCAGTAATGTATAATAATAAGATTAAACACTCAATTTTCAGTTAAAGGCATTTCATTATTGAATTCAGAGATGTCATTGTCTAGCTCAGTTTAGTTTAAATAGTATCTATGAAATAAAATTGACGTTAATCGTAAAAAATTAAGTGTCCCCAACTGAGCAAGCCAGAGGCGACAGCGGCAAGGAACCAAAACTCCCTCTGTGACAGAATGGAGAAAAAAACCTTGGGAGAAACCAGGCTCAGTCGGGGGGCCAGTTCTCCTCTGGCCAGGATATTATTATTTATTTTTTTACTTATTGTTTTAATTAAATGTTAAATGTATAAATGTATTATATTTCTATTTTTATATTGTTGCAATTTCTAACAATAATAGTTTTATGTAGTTAGGTATTTTATTATATTTATAGTTATTTTGTTTAATTTTAAGTTCTATTGTATTTAAGTCGAGGTCTTCACTGGGGATATGTCCCCGGGGCTCATCCAGGTGTCCGGCCTCCACTGACGATCAGGGTCGCAGACATCATCTCCCGGCGCCGATCCACCATCTGATCCGGACACGGACTGAGAAACAGAATAATAAAGAAACAGACAAATATTACCGTAGATGCCATTCTTCTTACGATGTAACGAGTACATCGTGTGTTATGAGGAGTGTTCCCGGTTCCGGTTGATCTAATTAATGCAGCCTAACAATCCTTTAACGGATTTGAATAATAGAAGTGTATTAGTGTGTTATGTGTAAGCCAGGTTAAAGAAATGTGTCTTTAATCTAGATTTAAACTGACAGAGTGTGTCTGCCTCCCGAACAGTGTTAGGTAGATTGTTCCAGAGTTTAGGCGCTAAATAGGAAAAGGATCTGCCGCCCGCAGTCGATTTTGATATTCTAGGTATTATCAAATGGCCAGAGTTTTGAGAACGCAGCAGACGTGGAGGACTATAATGTGATAAGAGCTCGCTCAAGTATTGAGGAGCTAAGCCATTCAGGGCTTTATAAGTAATTAACAAGATTTTAAAATCTATCCGATGTTTGATAGGGAGCCAGTGCAGTGTTGACAGAACCGGGCTAATATGGTCATACTTCCTGGTTCTAGTAAGGACTCTAGCTGCTGCATTTTGGACCAACTGTAGTTTATTGATCAAGCGTGCAGAACAACCACCCAGTAAAGCATTACAATAGTCTAACCTTGAGGTCATAAACGCATGAATTAGCATTTCTGCATTTGACGTTGAGAGCATAGGTCGCAATTTAGATATGTTTTTGAGATGGAAAAACGCAGTTTTACAGATACTAGAAACATGGCTTTCAAATGAAAGATTGCTATCAAACAGCACACCTAGGTTCCTAACTGATGAAGAAGAATTGACAGAGCAGCCGTCAAGTGTTAGATAGTGTTCTAGGTTATTACATGTGGGGTTTTTAGGTCCGATAATTAACACCTCTGTTTTTTCAGAATTTAGCAGTAAGAAGTTACTAGTCATCCAGTTTTTTATATCGACTATACATTCCGTTAGTTTCTCAATTTGGTGTGTTTCACTGGGCCGTGAAGAAATATAGAGCTGAGTATCATCAGCATAACAGTGAAAGCTAACACCATGTCTCCTGATAATATCTCCCAAGGGTAACATGTAAAGCGTGAAAAGTAACGGCCCTAGTACTGAGCCTTGAGGTACTCCATACTGCACTTGTGATCGATATGATACCTCTTCATTTACTGCTACGAACTGATGGCGGTCAGATAAGTACGATTTGAACCATGCTAAGGCACTTCCACTAATGCCAACAAAGTTTTCTAGTCTATTCAAAAGAATGTTGTGGTCGATAGTGTCGAATGCAGCGCTAAGATCCAGTAGAACTAATAAAGAGATACAACCACGATCAGATGATAGAAGCAGGTCATTTGTAACTCTAATGAGAGCAGTCTCAGTACTATGATACGGTCTAAATCCTGACTGGAATTCCTCACAGATACCATTTTTCTCTAAGAAGGAATATAATTGTGAGGATACTACCTTTTCTAGTATCTTTGACAGAAAAGGGAGATTTGAGATCGGTCTGTAATTAACTAGATCTTTGGGGTCAAGTTGTGGTTTTTTAATCAGAGGCTTAATAACAGCCAATTTGAAGGTTTTGGGGACATATCCTAATGACAATGATGAATTAATAATAGCCAAAAGAGGATCTATGACTTCTGGAAGCAGCTCTTTTAGTAGTTTAGATGGAATAGGGTCTAACATACATGTTGTTGGTTTAGATGATTTAACAAGTTTATACAATTCTTCCTCTCCTATAATAGAGAATGAGTGGAATTGTTCCTCAGGGGATCTATAGTGCACTATCTGATGCGATACTGTAGCTGACGGCTGCATGGTTACAATTTTATCTCTGATAGTATCGATCTTGGAAGTAAAGTAGTTCATAAAGTCATTACAGCTGTGCTCTTGGGAAATGCCAACACCTGTTGATGCTTTATTTTTCATTAAATTAGTGACTGTATTGAATAAATACCGGGGGTTATGTTTGTTTTCTTCTAGAAGAGATGAAAAGTAATCAGATCTAGCCGTTTTTAATGCTTTTCTGTAGGATAGGGTACTTTCCCGCCAAGCTATACGAAATACCTCTAGTTTTGTTTTCCTCCAGCTGCGCTCCATTTTCCGGGCTGCTCTCTTTAGGGTGCGAGTGTGCTCATTATACCACGGAGTCAAACTGTTTTCTTTGATCTTCCTTAAGCGTAGAGGAGCAACTGTATCTAAAGTGCTAGAAAAGAGAGAGTCCATAGTTTCTGTTACATCATCAAGTTTTTCTGCGCTGTTGGATATGCTGAGGAATTGAGATAAATCAGGAAGATTACTTACAAAGCAGTCTTTTGTGGTAGAAGTGATGATTCTACCATACTTGTAACAAGGAGTAGAATTTACAGTTTTAGCTAATATGGAGTTGACACAAGACTAGATAATGATCTGAGATATCATCGCTTTGCTGCAGAATTTCAACACCACTAACATCAAATCCATGTGACAGTATTAAATCTAGAGTATGATTTCGACAATGAGTAGGTCCTGAAACATGTTGTCTAACCCCAATAGAGTTCAGAATGTCTATGAATGCTGATCCTAATGCATCTTTTTCATTATCGACATGGATATTAAAATCACCAACAATTAAGACTTTATCTGCAGCCAGTACTAACTCAGATAGAAAATCTGAAAATTCTTTAATAAAGTCTGTGTGGTGCCCTGGTGGCCTGTACACAGTAGCCAATACAAACATCACAGGGGATTTATCACTAACACGTGTTTCTCTAGATAATGTTATACGCAGCACCATAACTTCAAAGGAGTTATACTTAAAGCCTGCCCTCTGAGAAATACTGAGAATATTGCTATAAATTGTAGCAACACCTCCCCCTTTACCTTTTGGGCGTGGCTCATTTTTATAGCAGTAATCTTGGGGGGTAGACTCATTTAAAGTAATGTATTCATCTGGTTTTAGCCATGTTTCTGTCAAACAAAGCATATCTAGCTTATGGTCAGTGATCATATCATTTACAAATAGTGCTTTTGTAGAAAGGGACCGGATATTCAGTAAGCCAAGTTTTATCAATTGTTTCTCTGTATTGTAAACATTTTTTATTTGTTGAACATCAATTAAATTGTTACTATTACTTTGGTTTGGACGTTTTCTGTATTTTCTAGTACGGGGAACAGACACAGTCTCTATAGTGTGATATCTAGGTGAAGGAGTCTCTATGTGCTGAGAATTAACTGACTTCTGTGACGTTAGGCGGCTAGCAGACGGTCGGTTTATCCAGTCTGTCTGCTCCCTGACCTGGGCCCTAGTTAGTCAAGTACGAACTCTAAGACTATGTGCCATATTTCTAGAGAGAAGAGCGGCACCACCCCAGGAGGGATGAACACCATCTCTTTTCAACAGGTCAGGTCTGCCCCAAAAACTCTTCCAATTGTCTATGAAACTTACGTTATTCTGCGGGCACCACTTAGACATCCAGCCATTGAGTGACGACAGTCTGCTATGAATCTCATCGCCACGGTAAGCAGGGAGGGGACCAGAGCATATTACAGTGTCTGACATCGTACTTGCAAGTTCACACACCTCTTTAACATTATTTTTAGTGATCTCCGACTGGCGAAGTCGAACATCATTAGCGCCGACGTGGATAACAATCTTACTGAATTTACGTTTAGCATTAGCCAGCACTTTTAAATTTGCCAAGATGTCAGGCGCTCTGGCTCCCGGTAAACATTGGACTATGGTGGCTGGTGTCTCTATTTTCACGTTCCGTACAATAGAATCGCCAATAACTAGAGCACTTTCATCAGGTTTCTCAGTGGGTGCGTCACCGAGTGGGGAGAACCTGTTTGATGTTCTGATCGGAACGGAAGAGCGGTGTTTTGACCCACGACTATGCCGCCTCACAGTCACCCAGTTGCCCTGCTGCACGGGCACAACCGGAACCGAACAATGTACAGGAGTCTCTGAGCTAGTCGCATCCAAAGCAGTATCTACAGCCCTCACATTCTTACTATCCTCAACTAAAGTTTGGATGCGTGTCTCTAGTTCTAAAATCTTCTCTGTCAGCCTAACTATTTCCCTGCATTTATCACATGTGAATCCCTCGTCGCCGACAGAGAGAGATAAACTGTACATGTGGCATGAAGTGCAAACAACAAGAGAAGGAGAAGCCATTACTCACCTTGATTGATGAATGATACCAACTTAACTTACCACTTACCACTGTTGTTTGATGAACTTGTGAAAAACGGAGCGAGAGAGAAATAAAAACGGAGCGAGAAAAAAGAAAACAATAATAGGCGCGAATAGAAACGTGAATGGAACCGCGAGTAACAAGCTAACCGGCTAACGCGCTATACGCGCTCTGCACTACTTGTTGGTAGATCTGTTGTTTAAATTATTTACTTGCTGCTAGGAAGGAATACTTCGTTTCCTACCTATTTCTATTCTGCTTTTTCGTTGAGGTTGATATTTTTGATTGCACTTACTGGTAATTATAATAATTTGCGCCTCGGCTAAGAAGGAGCCTGTGTCATTTGCATTTGCTCCTTGCGCTAAGTGTTAGTTTCGTCTTGAGCTATTAGCACTCCGTTGGGCTATTGGCTGGGCTAATCAGAAGCCGGCCACAGCAGTTTTCACTCTAGTCTGTTAAACTGTGTATTTATTTGATATCTGTGCGCTGACGCGGAAGCGTCTGCGGAAGCGTCGTGTTCAGCCTCCTCGTGTGAAGACCGACGAGTGTAAAGACGAACGACTTTTTCCTGCGCGACTTTAACCGAGCAACGAACTTAAGTATCATTTCTATCTTCCCTCACACACTCTCCTTTTCTGTCCTCTTCCTTTCCACCTCTATCATGTGTTTCCAAACCATTCCGGTTATCTCTCAACCATGCTCTAACATCACACGCAGACGGCAACGTAATCCTGCTAACCTGCGCCCTATCTCTACATCTTCTACCGCACCTCTTTCTTTCTCTGTGGGTCTCTGGAACTGTCAGTCAGCGGTCAACAAAGCTGACTTCATTTCTGCTTTTTCTTTACAATCCAAGCTCAGCATCTTGGGCTTGACTGAGACCTGGATTCGTCCAGAAGACTCAGCAACCCCAGCTGCTCTCTCTAACAATTTCTCTTTCTCTCACACCCCACGTCAAGTTGGCCGGGGTGGGGGTACTGGACTGCTCATTTCAAAGAATTGGACATACTCAACCCACTCTCCCCTATGCAATTACAACTCATTTGAATGTCATGCGATTACTGTAACAGCTCCTATAAAACTCCAGATTGTGGTAATTTACCGTCCCCCTGGCCAAATTCTAGCCACCTTCCTAGAGGAGCTGGACGGGCTGCTGTCCTCTTTCATGGAGGTTGGCACTCCACTCTTAGTCTTTGGCGATTTCAACATTCATCTAGACAAGCCTTATGCTACAGACTTCCATTCACTCCTAGCTTCATTTGATCTCAAACGCCTTACCACTTCTAGCACGCACAAATCAGGCAACCAACTTGATTTAATTTACACACACAATTGCACTGCAGATAACATTCTGGTGCAACCACTACATATCTCTGACCATTTCTTCATTTCTTTTACATTACTTTTTGATACCCATGTGCCATCAACCCCCTTACCGGTTACTTTTAGACGAAACCTACGCTCCCTTTCTCCCTCACATCTGTCCTCTGTAGTATCCTCCTCTCTTCCCTCACCTACCCATTTCTCATCTCTGGATGTGAATGCAGCTACTGACACTCTATGCCAGACCTTAACCTCTTGTCTTGACGACATTTGTCCTCTCTCCTCCAGCCCAGCACGGGTTGCCCCTTCTAACCCCTGGTTATCCGAGGTTCTTCGTGAACATCGGACCAAACTCAGAGCGGCAGAGAGAAAATGGCGCAAATCAAACGATCCGTCGGACCTGAGTAGGTATCAGTCCTTGCTCTCATCTTTCTCTGCTGAAGTCCACACTGCCAAATCCTCACATTTCCACGACAAGATCAACAGCGCTCCAGACATGCGTAACCTCTTCAGAACATTTAATTCTCTCCTCTGTCCCCCTCCACCACCTCCCACCACTTCTATAACAGCTGATGACTTTGCCACTTTTTTTACAGGCAAAACTAGAACAATCAGTAGTCAGTTCTCTCCTCCACACACACACGACCTCCAACCAACCACATCCACTGCTAAAACTCCCATCTTCTCCTTCTGTCCACTCACTGAGGCAGAGGTATCCAAACTTCTCCTCTCCAGCCATCCTACAACATGTCCTCTAGATCCAATCCCATCACACCTTCTCCAAGCAATCTCTCCCACACTCTTACCAGCACTCACACACATCATCAACACGTCTCTCCTCACAGGCATTTTTCCCACTGCGTTCAAGCAGGCTCGGGTAACCCCACTGCTCAAGAAACCTACATTAAACACTTCTCTTACTGAAAACTACAGACCTGTCTCTCTCCTTCCATTCATAGCGAAAACACTCGAACGAGTTGTCTTCAACCAGGTCTCATTGTTTCTTTCACAGAACAACAAACTGGATGCTAAACAGTCAGGTTTCAGGAGTGGCCATTCAACTGAGACGGCGCTACTCTCAGTCACTGAAGCCCTGCGAATTGCAAAAGCAGACTCCAAATCATCAGTCCTCATTCTGCTGGATCTATCTGCTGCGTTTGACACTGTTAATCATCAGATCCTCCTGTCTACCCTCTCATCTCTGGGCATCACTGGGATTCCACTTTGCTGGTTTGAATCCTATCTCACTGGCAGGTCTTTCAGGGTGGCCTGGGGAGGTGAGGTATCCAAAGCACATCAACTGGTCACTGGGGTTCCTCAGGGATCGGTTCTTGGACCCCTCCTCTTCTCCACATACACGACATCACTGGGTCCCATCATACAGGCACATGGCTTCTCCTACCATTGCTACGCTGATGACACACAGCTCTATCTCTCTTTTCAACCAGATGATCCAACAGTAGCTGCACGGATCTCAGGCTGCCTGGCGGACATCTCGGCATGGATGAAAGAACATCACCTACAGCTCAACCTGGCAAAGACTGAGCTTCTTGTCTTCCCTGCTACTCCAACCCTACAGCATGACTTCACGATTCAGTTAGGTTCATCAACAATTGCCCCATCAACTTCGGTCAGAAATCTCGGGGTAATCTTTGATGACCAATTGACCTTCAAAGAGCACATTGCAAAGACCGCTCGATCTTGCAGGTTTGCACTACACAACATCAGAAAGATCAGGCCCTTTCTGACAGAGCATGGTGCACAACTTCTTGTCCAGGCCCTTGTCATTTCTAGGCTGGACTACTGCAATGCTCTTCTGGCTGGACTTCCATCAAACACAATCAAACCTCTACAAATGATTCAGAATGCAGCGGCACGTCTGGTCTTCAATGAGCCCAAAAGAGCCCATGTTACACCTCTCTTTATTTCCTTGCACTGGCTACCAGTTGCAGCTCGGATCAAGTTCAAGACACTGATGCTTGCATATAGAACAACCACAGGCTCAGCACCCGCCTACTTCCACTCAATCTTACGAATCTACACCCCCTCCAGAAGTCTGAGATCTGCTAGTGAGCGACGCCTCGTGGTACCATCACAGAGAGGCTCAAAATCACTCTCCAGAACATTCTCATTCACCATTCCTGGCTGGTGGAATGATCTTCCCACCCCTATCCGGAATGCTGGATCCCTACCAATCTTTAAGCAACAACTGAAAACTCATCTCTTTCAGCACTACTTGACTTCATCCTAAAAAAAAAAAAAAAAAAAAAAAAAAAAAAAATTCTTTCTCTTTATTTATTCCTTTCCTTTCTAGCTTGTACTTATTTGAACAATGCCTGAGACTTGTTGTTACAAGCACTTCCTCTGTCTAATTGCCTCTTCTAGACGAATCGCTTTATGTATTCCCCAATTGTAAGTCGCTTTGGATAAAAGCGTCTGCTAAATGACTAAATGTAAATGTAAATGTAATGTAAATGTTTACCTCCTGCAACAATCTGGCAATATCCATCCACTGCTCTCTATGGGCCATTGGCTTATTTCTGGCAGTATGAAAACCGTTTGCCTTCCAGGTTTCCAACTCTTTGTTAATGCCCTCTGTCACATACTCAGAATCGCTAGTCAAAACAATCTCCTTGTGCCCTAATTCTACCGCTTTCTGTAAGGCTTTCTGCACAGCCGTCACCTCAGCTCCCTGCGCAGTGCCCGTGACGTTACCACTTTGCGACGTGATCAGCTGTCCATTATGCTTGACTAAATAACCCCACTTTACTTTCCCTGCTCTTTCACTTCCGTCTGTGAAATATTTAGGGAGATGTTGGTGTTTATTGTGGAACTTAGTCATTTTATCTTGACGTTTCACTTCGCTCATTCTCCAATCGAGTTGAATATCTCCTAATATTAAGTCAAGTCAAGTCAAGTCACCTTTATTTATATAGCGCTTTTAACAATACAGATTGTGTCAAAGCACTTAACAGTATCAAATTGGAGGATAGAGTGTCAGTAATGTATAATAATAAGATTAAACACTCAATTTTCAGTTAAAGGCATTTCATTATTGAATTCAGAGATGTCATTGTCTAGCTCAGTTTAGTTTAAATAGTATATATGAAATCAAATTGACGATAATCGTTAGAAATTAAGTGTCCCCAACTGAGCAAGCCAGAGGCGACAGCGGCAAGGAACGAAAACTCCCTCTGTGACAGAATGGAGAAAAAAAACCTTGGGAGAAACCAGGCTCAGTCGGGGGGCCAGTTCTCCTCTGGCCAGGATATTATTATTTATTTTTTTACTTATTGTATTAATTAAATTTTAAATGTATAAATGTATTATATTTCTATTTTTATATTGTTGCAATTTCTAACAATAATAGTATTATGTAGTTAGGTATTTTATTATATTATAGTTATTTTGTTTAATTTTAAGTTTTATTGTATTTAAGTCGAGGTCTTCACTGGGGATATGTCCCCGGGGCTCATCCAGGTGTCCGGCCTCCGCCGACGGTCAGGGTCGCAGACATCATCTCCCGGCGCCATCTGATCCGGACACGGACTGAGAAACAGAATAATAAAGAAACAGACAAATATTAGCGTAGATGCCATTCTTCTTACGATGTAACGAGTACATCGTGTGTTATGAGGAGTGTTCCCGGTTCCGGTTGATCTAATTAATGCAGCCTAACAATCCTTTAACGGATTTGAATAATAGAAGTGTATTAGTGTGTTATGTGTAAGCCAGGTTAAAGAAATGTGTCTTTAATCTAGATTTAAACTGACACAGTGTGTCTGCCTCCCGAACAGTGTTAGGTAGATTGTTCCAGAGTTTGGGCGCTAAATAGGAAAAGGATCTGCCGCCCACAGTCGATTTTGATATTCTAGGTATTATCAAATGGCCAAAGTTTTGAGAACGCAGCAGACGTGGAGGACTATAATGTGATAAGAGCTCGCTCAATTACCGAGGAGCTAAGCCATTCAGGGCTTTATAAGTAATTAACAAGATTTTAAAATCTATCCGATGTTTGATAGGGAGCCAGTGCAGTGTTGACAGAACCGGGCTAATATGGTCATACTTCCTGGTTCTAGTAAGGACTCTATCTGCTGCATTTTGGACCAACTGTAGTTTATTGATCAAGCGTGCAGAACAACCACCCAGTAAAGCATTACAATAGTCTAACCTTGAGGTCATAAACGCATGAATTAGCATTTCTGCATTTGACGTTGAGAGCAAAGGTCGCAATTTAGATATGTTTTTGAGATGGAAAAACGCAGTTTTACAGATACTAGAAACATGGCTTTCAAATGAAAGATTGCTATCAAACAGCACACCTAGGTTCCTAACTGATGAAGAAGAATTGACAGAGCAGTCGTCACGTGTTAGATAGTGTTCTAGGTTATTACATGTGGGGTTTTTAGGTCCGATAATTAACACCTCTGTTTTTTCAGAATTTAGCAGTAAGAAGTTACTCGTCATCCAGTTTTTTATATCGACTATGCATTCCGTTAGTTTCTCAATTTGGTGTGTTTCACCGGGCCGTGAAGAAATATAGAGCTGAGTATCATCAGCATAACAGTGAAAGCTAACACCATGTCTCCTGATAATATCTCCCAAGGGTAACATGTAAAGCGTGAAAAGTAACGGCCCTAGTACTGAGCCTTGAGGTACTCCATACTGCACTTGTGATCGATATGATACCTCTTCATTTACTGCTACGAACTGATGGCGGTCAGATAAGTACGATTTGAACCATGCTAAGGCACTTCCACTAATGCCAACTAAGTTTTCTAGTCTATTCAAAAGAATGTTGTGGTCGATAGTGTCGAACGCAGCGCTAAGATCCAGTAGAACTAATAAAGAGATACAACCATGATCAGATGATAGAAGCAGGTCATTTGTAACTCTAATGAGAGCAGTCTCAGTACTATGATACGGTCTAAATCCTGACTGGAATTCCTCACAGATACCATTTTTCTCTAAGAAGGAATATAATTGTGAGGATACTACCTTTTCTAGTATCTTTGACAGAAAAGGGAGATTTGAGATCGGTCTGTAATTAACTAGATCTTTGGGGTCAAGTTGTGGTTTTTTAATGAGAGGCTTAATAACAGCCAATTTGAAGGTTTTGGGGACATATCCTAATGACAATGATGAATTAATAATAGCCAAAAGAGGATCTATGACTTCTGGAAGCAGCTCTTTTAGTAGTTTAGATGGAATAGGGTCTAACATACATGTTTATATTAAACTCCATTGATCCCACCTTTGCATATTTATGCGTGGTTGGTTCATCACCAAATTTTTCTTTATTCGAGCAAGCTCCCCTGCCATCGAAAAAATTATTATTGGCTGTTCCTTGGCTATAGCTTTGAGCTGTAACAACCGCCTAGTTACTGCTGCCAAAATCCTTTCAGCGCCATTCTGCTCATAGCGCTTCATTGTTGCCTCCTGTTGGTGGGTTAAGAACGCTATTGGCGCTCGCCCCCCCTCGTTTGACAACGTCATCATCACTTCGTCATCCTGTTCGATCACGTGAACAAACAAAGGAAGAGAGTCATCTCTGCGCTGTAACTCTCCACTCTCAAGAGCCATCCTGATTAATTTGTAATCTGGCTTGCTCCATCTGCTCTGTCCATTTCCACACACCATCCTTCGTTCCACTGTACAAAATCTTTGCCTCCCTAGAATATCTAGGTATTAGCTCCCTGACATAGTTTAAAGTCCCTAGCAGCGACTGCAACTGCTTTCTGTTTGTGGGCGGGTCTGACCGCTCCATCTGTTCTAACTTCGCTCTTGTGCTCGTGGTCAGGGCTCTTGTGTCTTTCCCCAATTTAAATCCTAAAAAATCTACCTCATGTTTTCCGATCTCCATTTTCTTTAAACTAGGTTTTAACCCTGCTTTGGTTATCCTGTCTAAAGTTTCGTCTAGCAACTTCAGATGCTCCTCCTCCGTGGAGGTCCCGATCAGGATATCATCAATATAGACGGTCACCGGTATTCCTGATAAAATTGATAATAAAGTGCTCTGAAATACGTTTCCTGCATTTTTGTAGCCTTGGGGCAGGACTGTAAATTTATATTGATCCCCTTTATATGTAAAAGCCGTTTTTCCCTGACTTTCTTCCGCTAACGGGATGCTCCAATAGCCGTTTGCAAGGTCAATCTTCGACAGCCACTCTTTGCCTCTGCCTATCTCTCCGCTCGCCTCGCTGCAGTTGATCAGATATCTGGTGTCAGGAACAGTTAATTTGTTTAAAGCCTTATAATTTGTCACTAACCTCCAGGTTCCGTTGCTTTTTGGGACCACTTGTATAGGCGAGTTCGTCGGTGCGCACTCATTAGATCTCAGCTTCTTAATAATTCCCTGCTCCGTTAATTCTTTAATAGTCTCCGAGATCTCCTTCTCTGCTGCGCTGTTAATTTTGTATTGTCTCTGCGGGGGAGGGATACCTCCCTGAATTACGTGTTGGTACATCATATCAACTCTTCCGCAGTCGTTTTTGCTACGTGAATAATAATCAGAGTATTTTCGCAAAAGTTTTTCCAGCTCCCCTTTGTTGCTTAATTCTGATTCTTTCACTATTCGTTCGATTTCTTTGTTCTGGTCCACTACTCCTAGCTTTCCTATTTTTATAAGATCGCCTGCGCATAGCAAATTGTCACTTCCAAAAATCACATTTATTTTGTCTTTTCTCCACACATTTTTATTCCTGGGGTTTCCCTCAAAATCCTCTACTCTTATCACACCTAATAATTCATCATGTTTCTCTGACGGTTTCAAAACGCTCAAATCGGCTCCCGTATCAAGGCGAAACGTGGTTTGATCATAAACTTTATACAATTTCTCATCAATTTCCTCTGTTTTTAATAAAGCATCTTTCAGGGGAGCCGCGCATCCCTATGCGCTTTGAGCTTCGCTGCTCGTCTTTCGGTTTCTCTTTCTCTTAACCCTCTGGGGTCGACAAACGCGAATACGCGTTTTGTGGCAGATTTTCCTGATAAGGCCAAAATGAGCTTGAATTACTCTGCCATTTTTCATCGTACAGATAAAAGCAATACACCATTCGAATCTGTAAGGGGTCTACTTTTATTTGTATACACTCATTATAACAACTAAACTTTGTGCTTTTGAAGAATAAAGAAAACAAACAGGGTGTGCTCTCTGCCTTCTCCGTGTCCGCGAGCTGCTTTTAGAAACGCGTCACTAAAATGAACTGTAACTCAGCAAATACTCAGCACACAGACATGGGAGTTATATCTATAGAAAGCTTGAAGTGTCTATTTTTCAATGAAGTTAGTCATGTCAAAAACAAACATTCTGTGATAAAGTAATCCGTATGAAACCAACACGATGTTCAGTCTTTCCCGTCTAACTCATTATCTTTAATGCAATCCCGCCCCCTCGCGGCTCGAGCCGTTCATATGTAAATATCCACGTGAGACACGTGCGCATGGAAACGCCCAACATAAACAAAGCGTGAGGAGTTCGTTCATCGCGGCTACTGTCCGTTTCTGCAAGAAGACACGCTGAGTAAAGGCTGGATTTCCCTCAAAAGAAGAACAAGATTTCATCCAGAAGAGAAGATCAATCTGACGAGTAAGTAATGTTTGTTTTTTTGCATTAGTTAACGTGTTATTGTGACATAAACAAGAACACATTACTAGTTGGGTTTTTCCCAAAATACAACACGATGAATGCTACGCATCTAAGAATGTTTAGACCATGTTTATTATTAATAATCTGTTCACAAATATATTTTAATAGCGTGCTAAACGATAACAATTACTTCTCAAATATAAAATATCCTTTTTTTATAGTACAAAGTACATCCTTTTATAGTACAAAGCATGCGTGAGTCTATGGCTGCAGAATCATATCTTAGGCTACTATAAAATCATACATGATTGTTCAGGATGGCTATATGACTACAAAATCATAGTTGGGGTTTTCCCAAACTATAATTCATGACTACAATGTTTGAAATTGAGTAAAACATTTTGAATATGATAGGCAATTCATTGTATTTAAATTTCTTACAGTGCATGATGTTTTCATGCTCTATATAAAACAAAGGTAATATGAATGTACACTGTAACATGATGAATGCTACGAATCTAAGTATGTTTAGAACATGTTTATTATTAATAGCCTACTCTGTTCAAAAATAGATTTTAATAACGTGCCAAACAATAATAATTAGTTTCTCAGATATAAAATATTTTTGTTCTTACGATAGTACAAAGCATGCATGAGTCTATGGCTACATATATACAGATGCTCCTGATATTAACATGCTCACAAATGGTTTTTTTTTTTGGTTGTTTGTATTTTATTGAATCAGATACCTGCACCACAGATGAATCCTGCTGACTTTCAGTCTCTTCAAACTGTTTTCCTCTGAGAGCGCTGTACCAACATCAGATTTTCAACTACACTGATATTCTATGGTAAAACAATCTCCTTGACTACTGATTGTTTTTTTTTCTTCTTGAATCCATGGAAAGAAGCAGAAACACTTAAATAAAACAAGTAAATATCAGGTATGAAATAAAAAACAAAACAAAATATTTTTTCAATCTCCTCACATTCTCTCTTACCTGCCTCAAAGTCACAGTCACACTGATGGGCCATTAGTGGGCCATTAGGGGAGGGCCCTTTGTCTCTCAGGTGAGAATCACTTAATATTCAAGACCATTGCCACTCCCTCGCATATAGGCTTTTGATCACAAAACATGTCTTTAAAAATTTAAATCAATATATTGTTTTCTGTGAGTGAGTAAACAAGCTGATTTTCACATAATTTTGAAGCAAAAACTATAGGCTACAAGATCCAGTTCTCAAAAGTCTTGTGAACAGATGTTCTGTATGTGTTTTATGGCCTTATTTCAGTGACTTCAAAATTTTTGTTTTTCACTAACCACGCATAAACGTTGCCTTCTCAAAAACACAATCATGTACATAAATGCTGCTAACATATTATTATAGCCCAGTTTGTGCTGTTTATAGTGTTATTAGACTTTAGCCATTTATATTTTTATAAGTAACTGAAAAAAGCACAAATGTCAGGGCATGTCGAAACTTCTCCAGGCCCCCAAAACACCCTCAGACCCCAGAGGGTTAACTTTGAGCTCCTCCTGTCCTCGCGAATCTTTCCTATCATTTCCCTGCGGGCTCTCTATTCTCACTCGGCCTATTCTATTTTGGGATTTATTTCTCCCCCGCTCCGCTATTACTCGTGCCTGCTCTTCTGCATTCATCTTCTCCCATTTGTCTGGGCTGACATAACCGCCTTTTTCCTCTGTCACTTTCGTTTTGAATAGCCCTCGGCCTCGACTGGTCTCTAAATTTTCTCCCTCGCTGGGCCTGATTTTTCTGATCAATTTTCTCTTCTCCTCTCCTCCATTTCTGATCAGCTTTACGGTCGGGGCACGCCGCGGATCTGCTCTCCCTTTCATATCGATTATACGGCTTTCTCTCTCGCTCTGACCTTCTAAGTTGATCTTTGGGACGCTGCGGTTTATTATTTGATTTTTCTCTATCTGTCTGAATTATCTCAGTTTTTCGGTCATAACGGATTAACGCTTTCTCCAGTTCTTCTGGAGATGTTTCTGGGCCGTACAGGAGGAATTCTTTAGCTCCTATCAAAGCATTTCTTTTAACTCCCTGAAAAATATGTTTTAAAATACCTTCTACTCCTTTTTCTGCTACTTCTTGACAGGCTGATAATGCACCCACAGTGCGCCATCGCTCCTCAAAATTTTCCTGTTCTATTTCCTCCACATTAGTCGGGATTAATCCTTCTAACGTTTTGGCTAATTTCCTTCCACCTTGAATCCCAAATTCTGCTAAAATGTGAGAATCGACTGATTCCCCAGAAATTCTCATCTGTTCTCCATAACGGACTAATTCTCTAACTTTCCCTTTTACTGTTGTATTTTTCAACTTCGCTTTCTTTAGGAGTTTCATTTCGTGATCTCTCCTCATTAATTCTTCTAAGGTCGCTTTCGCTCCTCCAGCGCTAAACTCAGGCTGGCTTGGGGATTGCACCTGCCTAAGGAAAGCACTTGGTTTTCTCTGACCCGGTGTTCCTAAATGCAACCCATCTAAATGCTGGTTTATTGCATCTACTTCGGCGGTCCGATTAATTTCTGCACCTGACTGATCATCTCCGCCCGGGGTTATTTCTCTGAATATTAACCTCCTAGGTACTGACACTGTTCTGTCCGGGACCGGCGTTACGTTTCTAGGCGTTCGGTCCTCAGGACGTATTAACTCTTCATATGCTGAGTCTTCCTCTTCTTCTTCACTAAATTCGCTTTCTGAACCTTCACTTTCTGGCCCTGAATAAAATTCCTCAAACGTCTCATCACCGACTCCTTTCCTAATTAACCTCTCTAGCACGGCTTTGTTCGTTAAATCCTTCTGAGCTAATATTGCCCTCTTAGCCCTCTGTGTTAACGAAGTGTCTGCAAGGATTGCAGCCGCATCTCCTCCATTCAGCAGACTCCAGATCTGACCGTGCGTGATGCCTGGGGCATACTCGAGGTTCCACTGATTTTCTCTATCTAAATTAGTTTCGGTCTTTTTAATTTTGGAGTGCGTAGGCCTGTATAATCCTTTCCCTATTTCGAATGTTTCGAAGCTATCACCCAGTTTCAGTTTGTAAAAAGGATTTTCTACCTGATCCTTCTTTCCTCTAGATGTCGTTGTTCGCTTTAATACGGGGTAATCAAGGATCGGCTCTTCCTCCACTGACCTGGTCTGTGGAGGTGCCTGTTCCCGCTGAGCGGTGGCTCCCTGGCCTGACCTTCCCTCGCCTGCTGTTTGGTCTCAGTTCACTCTTTCTGTGATCGCCCTTAGCACATCAGCATTGGGGTGACAGACCATCCACATTTTAGGCCACTCTGTCTGATCTGTTTTTCTCCTTAATGCATTCACCAGGGATGTTCCCATAGCGATGTCATTAAATTCGAAAATTCCCCCTGATATTATTGGCATTGCCACTGTGCGGTAATTATTTTCTCTAGATAATAAACATATTTTGTCTATTATACCATCTAACGTGAGTATCGCTATTAATTCTTCCTCGATATCTCTCCTCTGACCTCTTTCATGACCGACAACATGTATTACTGGTTTTCCATTTGGCCCTCCTATTTTTTGTAAAATTACATCGCCTGTTCGAATAGGATCCTGTCTTTGTTGAGCTATTCTATACGACTCGTCCTGGAATCTCACTCCGGCTCGCTCCCTGAGAGCGCCGGCCACTCCAGCGCCGTGATATAGAAATCTATTAGCAGGATTCACTATAACACACGATTCCTGCTCATCTTCTAACCGCCCCTCTTTGAGAACGATTAAGTTTTTTCCTCTCGCGAAATAAACTCGATATATTTCGTCATTGCCCGGTGTGGACTGCACATCGGGACTTTCTGGACTATACTTCTCCCTCTCTTTGAGGTACAATGCTGGGGGCTATCGATCCTCTCTCTGTCCCCTCACCTGCAGCATCTTCGTCTAAAGAGTCCCAACTTCTCACCGGGATATTTTTAATCTCTCCCCCGGACTCATCAAAGACTCTCACTCGCGGAAACCCATCCTTTCCTCCTTTACTTGAGTATATAAAAGGTGGAATTTCCGCTCCATTTAGAATTCTGATATTCACCACGGAAGCGATTAACTTAATCTCTTCCCATGGTAACTGGCCCGATCCGCATTTACCTTGCGTGGAACTAATCCAGACCAGTCTTCCACCAAGATCCTCCGGTGTTAATGTCAGAGTGCACATCTGCACCATTAACTCGCTCCGGATTCTCTTGGATTTAACTTCATACACTAGCACTACTCACACTCTGAGTTTTATGCTTTTACTTCAGGTCTTTTCAAGCCTGCGTGCGCGTTTACACAAACCCCTCTGGGTTATCACTGTTCAACTCTAGTATGTAAGGACTTACTACTTTACTCACTCAACAGTTATCCCTGAATTTTCTACCTTACTCAATCGAGCCCCACACGTTTGGGCGCCATGTTTTGCTAGTACACCAGAATAAAGCCCTGAAACATATAATTCACAATCCAAATATCCATAAACAGTTCACAATCAACCGCTGTATAGTTACCTCGTGTCTGGATGGATGTGTTTAGGAAGTCCTTTTCTCCAGTGTCCGTCCTAGCTCAGTCAAGTTCAGACCACTTGAAGCTCGATGGGGTAGATTTCAGGTTCAGATAACTGGTTATTATTAATGAAGTACTCAGAGACTTGTTTTAAAAGTTTAACGAATCACCAATACAATGGTTTCGTTTTATTAAAAACAATAACTCATAAGTACAAAACATAAAATAACAACGAGTAAAGTCTTCACCACGAATTGTCGGCGCTGGACAATGGTCTCCCAGGCATTTTATAACCTTTGCATAATAAACCCTCCTCCTGCCTGCGACTGCCCCCTCCTTGCAGACAGGATGCATGACCTTTGTCACAGAGTCTAAGTCACGCAAGTATCAAAAGTTCAAATGGAAAAAAAATACAAATAGAAAACATCACTTCTGAATAGCAAGCATGTCTGGTTCTATTTTCAGATATAGGGAAAATAGTGACACCTTCTATGAGCTCTGCTTAATCACCTATATCATAAACCACAATGTAACACCTCTAGCAGGTGCTATCTAATTCTAAGTAACGGTTCGGCTAGAAGTTCCATCTCGCACCCATGTTGCGAAATGCATCCCCTTGCACTTCACCGTCTTTTTACAAAATAAGCGAAGCAACTACATAGCAGATATAAACTACAAAGCACTCAACATCTGTGCTTCTAAAATAAAACATAACCTTCAAACATTTTCTGACATTTACCCTTTTGAAGCTTGAAAATCCATTTTCTCTAGATCACTCATTAACATTTGTATGTCTTTTGAAAAACCCTGTAATTCCATTACTTCTTTTATTAATTTTGCAACCCTTTTATTTATTGTTTCTTGTTTCCGTATCAGCTTCAGAACTGCTTTCATCTTGAAGATGATCTTTGGATCTCCCAGCTCTCTCCTGGGCACACCTGCGCCGTTCCTTCTTCTTCTGCTTCTTGATCTCTTTACTCCAGTCTCGTTGCACTCCCTGGACTAGAAAATCACTAAAATCAATTTCTATGCTCTCTGACTGGTCCCTATAGTTTCTGGTAGAGGATCGATCAGAGAATAACACATTAGGCGGGTAGGGGTCTGATTCGACAAAGTTAATGTTCTCAATTTCCAAAAAGTCAATCTTCTTTCAATCCCTCCTAAAACATCCTCTCACATAGTTTCTCCGGCTTTCTTTTCATCCCTCCCCATTAAAACACCTAAAATCTTTATTTCTTTACTTTCCTTAAAAGTAAAATGCTCTGTTAAAACCGCTACCCCTCCGAATCTCATATATACAGTTTTATCCTCATTTACTTTCGCTCCTGATCCCCTACAATACTTTTGTACAATTTGCATAGCTTTCCCCACACTCTTCAGATCTTTTAACAGTAATGTTGTGTCATCCGCGTATTGAAAAATTTTACTTTCCCCTCCCTCGATGCCTATCCCTTTTATTCCCTCTTCGTGTTTTACAGTCAGTCCCAAAGGTTCCGCAACTAAAGAATATAAAAGAGCTGACAACGGACATCCTTGTCTTATTGATCTGGTAATTTTAAAACTCTGTGTTAAAAACCCATTACATTTAATTTTTGTTATTGCACCTTTATATAAGATCCTAATCCATTTCATAAAATTCTCTCCAAAACCAAAACTTTTTAAAACATCGAATAAAAACCCGTGCTCCACCCTGTCAAATGCTTTCTCGAAATCTAAACTGATAATAAACCCATCTCTGTTCTTTCCATGTATGTATCTTATCATATCTTTTATACTAAAAGTTGTATCTGCTATGTCTCTTCCTTTCACTCCGTACACTTGGTTAGTTTTAATTATACTCGGCATGACTTCCTTCAATCTGTTGGCTAAAATTTTAGATAAAATCTTTAAATCAGTATTCAGCATTGTAATCGGTCTGTAGTTCTTTAAATCTGTCTTCTCTCCTTTTCTCTTGTATATCAACTTCATTAAACCCATTCCCATTTTTTGATTTAATTCTCCTTTCTTAAAAACATCTACATATACTTCTTTTAAAATGCTAGTTAAATAATCTTTAAAAACTATATAAAATTCACTCCCCAAACCATCTATACCTGGACTTTTCTTTTTGTTTAATTCACTTATTGCTCTTTTTATCTCTTCTTCTCTTATCTCTTCATCACACTCTTCTTTGTCTACTTCTCCTATTGTTGCTTTTATTTGCTTCATTAACTCCAGTTTCTCTTCTTCCCTCACCCCCTCTGCACTAAACAGCTTCTCATAGTATGCTTTTATTTCTTTTAATATTTCCTCATTTGTTTCCAGCACTACACCATTTTTCCCCCTTATTTCTTTAATCATTCCAGCTTTCCCTCTTCTTTTTTCTAGATCAGAGAAAAATTTTGTACATTTTTCCCCTTCCACGGTATATTTAGCCTTACTTCTTAGTCTTGCACCTTCATATTTTTCCTCTTCCATTTCTTTCAATATTCCCTCCAATTCTTTTATTTTTTGTCTTTCCCGTTCTCATTTAATTCCTTTTCCAATTTTTCTCTTATTTCTCTCTCCTTATTTCTCTTACTTCTTTGTATTAATTTGCAGTATTTTATTGTGAATTGTTTAACTAAATATTTAACATTTCCCACCATATTCTTTTATCTTCAGCGTACATTCCGTTCTCCTTTTCTTTTTCAATAATTTCTTTAATACTTAACACATAATCCTCATTCTTCAAAATCTCTGTATTTAAAACCCATTCACCAGGCCCTCTTTTCACAGAACTCCAGTCTACTTGCATAAAGATTGGTTTATGATCACTTAAGCTTGATTCTTCATATTTAATACTACCGATAAAACCCTCAATGTTCCTTGTACATAAAATAAAATCAATTCTTGTTTTACACATAAAATTCCCCACTAATTGCCTCCTTGAATATTCTTTCTTTTTTCATTTCTTTCCCTCCATACATCAATTATATTATTTTCTTCCATTAATAATTTCAGTTCTTTTCTTCCTTTATCAGTTTTGAAAACCATTCCCTCGCCCATTTCAAATTTACTGAAAACAGTGTTAAAATCCCCCATCATAATAACTTCTTTTTGTTTCTTTAAAAAGTCTCTTAATACATTAAAATAACCTTTCTTTTCGTTCTCTTCTGTCGGTGCATGAACATTAACCACAATTACTTTTTTCTCCTCATACTCCATTTCAAATGCTATACATTTCCCATCCTTGTCACTATACATTTTTTTACACGATACACCACTGTTTTCCTTTATTAAAACCGCAACTCTTCTTCCCATCCTCCCATCACCATTGTTATATAAAATCTCTCCGTTCCACCTTTTCCTTATTTCAGTCATGTACCCTTCCCTCCAGTTTGTTTCTTGTAATAAAATCACATCTTCTCCTTTACACATTTCTTTCACTTTTTCAAACTTTCTTATGTCTAAAAGCCCTCTAGCATTAAAACTAACAATTCTTAAAAGCATAAAACATATAAAAGCATGCATAGAACCCATAAACTCAGTCCATCTCCTCCAAACCCTTTAGCAACTCATACTTATTCGTACACTCAATACCATCATCTTTAAGCACTTTTT
>JBCAMP010000330.1:1037500-1087500 GCA_039654775.1 Spinibarbus caldwelli | reverse complement strand
GCAACTTTGTGAGCTCTAATGTACATAAAACTGCTGGTTGGTGTTCCCTGAGCACTGTACTGTAGGTATTACTCAAGAAAATCACTGTAATTATGAAACATGGCCTATTACTGCATCGTTCACGGAATGCCTGTGTAGGTCCCGTCAAATAAGTTACAGGTGGTCAGGTGACACGTGCAACTTATTTGACATGACCTACACAGGCTGTCTGTGGACAATGTATTTTTATGCAAATTAAGGAACTTTATGAGCTCTAATGTACATAAAACTGCTGGTTGGTGTTTCCTGAGCACCGTACTGTAGGTATTACTCAATAAAATCACTGTAATTATGAAATATGGCCTATTACTGCATCGTCAATGGAACGCCTGTGTAGGTCCCGTCAAATAAGTTACAGGTGGTCAGGTGACACGTGCAACTTATTTGACATGACCTACACAGGCTGTCCGTGGACAATGTATTTTTATGCAAATTAAGCAACTTTGTGAGCTCTAATGTACATGAACTTGTCAGACAGTGTTTCCTGAGTGTAGCACTGTATATTTTGCATAATAAAATGATATATAACTTAAATTATGACTCATTAATGCATTGTCCACGGAAAGCCTGTGGAGGCCCGTCAAATAAGTTACGGGTGGTCATGCACCACATGTGGTGAAATTCACCAAAATCCAACTCCAAAATCCAACATAGGCAAGTGACACCTGTAACTTATTTGACGGGGTCTCCATAGGTTTTTCATGGACTGTGCATTTTTATGTAAATTAAGCCATTTTATGAGCTCTAATGTACATGAAACTGCTGGGTAGGGCTGCTGCTGTAGGTATTACTCAATAAAATCACTGTAGTTATGAAATATGACCTATTAGTGTACAGGTGGACAGGGGGACAAATAGGCTGTTCGTGGTCACATAGGAGGTCAAGTGGACAAATAGGCTATCGGTGGTCACCGTCCTTAGATTGCCGGCGGACAAATAGGCTGTTCATGGTCATATAGGTGGTCAGGGGGACAAATTGGATGTTAGTGGTCACATAGGTGGTCAGGGGGACGAATAGGCATTTCATTTTCATATAGGTGGTCAGTGGGACGAATAGGCTGTTCGTGGTCATATAGGTGGTCAGGGGGACAAATAGGCTGTTCGTGGTCGGTGGGCGGGGCCCGGGGTGTTACTTAGATTGCACGTGGGCACATAGGCTGTATGTGGTCATATAGGTGGTTAGTGGGACTAATAGGCTGTCTGTGGACAGTGGGCGGGGCCTGGGGGCGGTTCTTAGACGGCCAGAGGGCCAATAGGGAGTTGCCGGCCACATAAGCACTCCGTGGGAGGTTTAGGCTGTCTGTGGACGCGCCCCCCGTAGCCTGTCTGTGGTCAGAAGTCTGCCACCCTGTGGCCGACCAACAGATTGCAACAAAACGCTCGAAAAAGTGGGCAGATTCGTCGCCGTTCCGCGGGGCCCCTGGGGGACCCAGGCCCTAGCCGACGCCTCCGTCGGGGCCCGCCGGGCCTCCTCTCGCCGCCCGGGCGGTCACCGGGGGCGGGAATAATCATCTAGGGGGCAGCGCGCAACGTCCACGTACGGCCTGCCACGAGCAATCTATTAAGCGCTACGCGGACCCCTCTCCTCCGGTGATGGCCTTAGGCAGGTTAGTACTTGGATGGGAGACTGCCTGGGAATACCAGGTGCTGTAAGCTTTTGGCTTTTCTTCATATCCTGGCTAACATAGTTATCGTATAAGCAGACCTTTAGGGCGGCTGATCTTGAAATAGCCGACTCTTTGCATCTGCTTTAGCTTACGGCCATACCACCCTGGCAGCGCTCGATCTCGTCTGATCTCAGAAGCTAAGTAGGGTCGGGCCTGGTTAGTACTTGGATGGGAGACTGCCTGGGAATACCAGGTGCTGTAAGCTTTTGGCTTTTCTTCATATCCTGGCTAACATAGTTATCGTATAAGCAGACCTTTAGGGCGGCTGATCTTGAAATAGCCGACTCTTTGCATCTGCTTTAGCTTACGGCCATACCACCCTGGCAGCGCTCGATCTCGTCTGATCTCAGAAGCTAAGTAGGGTCGGGCCTGGTTAGTACTTGGATGGGAGACTGCCTGGGAATACCAGGTGCTGTAAGCTTTTGGCTTTTCTTCATATCCTGGCTAACATAGTTATCGTATAAGCAGACCTTTAGGGCGGCTGATCTTGAAATAGCCGACTCTTTGCGTCTGCTTTAGCTTACGGCCATACCACCTTGGCAGCGCCCGATCTCGTCTGATCTCGGAAGCTAACCAGGGTCGGGCCTGGTTAGTACTTGGATGGGAGACTGCCTTGGAATACCAGGTGCTGTAAGCTTTTGTCTTTTCTTGATATCCTGGCTAACATAGTTATCGTATAAGCAGACATTTAGGGCGGCTGATCTTGAAATAGCCGACTCTTTGCGTCTGCTTTAGCTTAAGGCCATACCACCCGGGCAGCGCCCGATCTCGTCTGATCTCGGAAGCTAAGCAGGGTCGGGCCTGGTTAGTACTTGGATGGGAGACTGCCTGGGAATACCAGTTGCTGTAAGCTTTTGGCTTTTTTTCATATCCTGGCTAACATAGCTGTCGTATAAGCAGACCTTTAGGGCTGCTGATCTTGAAATAGCCGACTCTTTGCATCTGCTTTAGCTTACGGCCATACCACTCTGTCAACACCTGATCTTGTCTGATCTTGGAAGCTAAGCAGGGTCTGGCCTGGTTAGTACTTGGATGGGAGACTGCCTGGGAATACCAGGTGCTGTAAGCTTTTGGCTTTTCTTCATATCCTGGCTAACATAGTTATCGTATAAGCGACCATACCACCCTGGCAGCGCCCGATCTCGTCTGATCTCGGAAGTGAAAGTCAAAGTGAAAAAGTGAAAGAAATGTGTAAAGGAGAAGATGTGATTTTATTACAAGAAACGAACTGGAGGGAAGGGTACATGACTGAAATAAGGAAAAGGTGGAACGGAGAGATTTTATATAACAATGGTGATGGGAGGATGGGAAGAGGAGTTGCGGTTTTAATAAAGGAAAACAGTGGTGTATCGTGTAAAAAAATGTATAGTGACAAGGATGGGAAATGTATAGCATTTGAAATGGAGTATGAGGAGAAAAAAGTAATTGTGGTTAATGTTCATGCACCGACAGAAGAGAACGAAAAGAAAGATTATTTTAATGTATTAAGAGACTTTTTAAAGAAACATAAAGAAGTTATTATGATGGGGGATTTTAACACTGTTTTCAGTAAATTTGAAATGGGCGAGGGAATGGTTTTCAAAACTGATAAAGGAAGAAAAGAACTGAAATTATTAATGGAATAAAATAATATAATTGATGTATGGAGGGAAAGAAATGAAAAAAAGAAAGAATATTCAAGGAGGCAATTAGTGGGGAATTTTATGTGTAAAACAAGAATTGATTTTATTTTATGTACAAGGAACATTGAGGGTTTTATCGGTAGTATTAAATATGAAGAATCAAGCTTAAGTGATCATAAACCAATCTTTATGCAAGTAGACTGGAGTTCTGTGAAAAGAGGGCCTGGTGAATGGATTTTAAATACAGAGATTTTGAAGAATGAGGATTATGTGTTAAGTATTAAAGAAATTATTGAAAAAGAAAAGGAGAACGGAATGTACGCTGAAGATAAAGAATATGGTGGGAAAATGTTAAATATTTAGTTAAACAATTCACAATAAAATACTGCAAATTAATACAAAGAAGTAAGAGAAATAAGGAGAGAGAAATAAGAGAAAAATTGGAAAAGGAATTAAATGAGAACGGGAAAGATATACAAAAAATAAAAGAATTGGAGGGAATATTGAAAGAAATGGAAGAGGAAAAATATGAAGGTGCAATACTAAGAAGTAAGGCTAAATATACCGTGGAAGGGGAAAAATGTACAAAATTTTTCTTTGATCTAGAAAAAAGAAGAGGGAAAGCTGGAATGATTAAAGAAATAAGGGGGAAAAATGGTGTAGTGCTGGAAACAAATGAGGAAATATTAAAAGAAATAAAAGCATACTATGAGAAGCTGTTTAGTGCAGAGGGGGTGAGGGAAGAAGAGAAACTGGAGTTACTGAAGCAAATAAAAGCAACAATAGGAGAAGTAGACAAAAAAGAGTGTGATGAAGAGATAAGAGAAGAAGAGATAAAAAGAGCAATAAGTGAATTAAACAAAAAGAAAAGTCCAGGTATAGATGGTTTGGGGAGTGAATTTTATATAGTTTTTAAAGATTCTTTAACTAGCATTTTAAAAGAAGTATATGTAGATGTTTTTAAGAAAGGAGAATTAAATCAAAGAATGGGAATGGGTTTAATGAAGTTGATATACAAGAGAAAAGGAGAGAAGACAGATTTAAAGAACTACAGACCGATTACAATGCTGAATACTGATTTAAAGATTTTATCTAAAATTTTAGCCAACAGATTGAAGGAAGTCATGCCGAGTATAATTAAAACTAACCAAGTGTACGGAGTGAAAGGAAGAGACATACCAGATACAACTTTTAGTATAAAAGATATGATAAGATACATACATGGAAAGAACAGAGATGGGTTTATTATCAGTTTAGATTTCGAGAAAGCATTTGACAGGGTGGAGCATGGGTTTTTATTCGATGTTTTAAAAAGTTTTGGTTTTGGAGAGAATTTTATGGAATGGATTAGGATCTTATATAAAGGTGCAATAACAAAAATTAAATGTAATGGGTTTTTAACACAGTGTTTTAAAATTACCAGATCAATAAGACAAGGATGTCCGTTGTCAGCTCTTTTATATTCTTTAGTTGCGGAACCTTTGGGACTGACTGTAAAACACGAAGAGGGAATAAAAGGGATAGGCATCGAGGGAGCGGAAAGTAAAATTTTTCAATACGCGGATGACACAACATTACTGTTAAAAGATCTGAAGAGTGTGGGGAAAGCTATGCAAATTGTACAAAAGTATTGTAGGGGATCAGGAGCGAAAGTAAATGAGGATAAAACTGTATATATGAGATTCGGAGGGGTAGCGGTTTTAAAAGAGCATTTTACTTTTAAGGAAACTAAAGAAATAAAGATTTTAGGTGTTTTAATGGGGAGGGATGAAAAGAAAGCCGGAGAAACTATGTGGGAGGATGCTTTAGGAGGGATTGAAAGAAGATTGACTTTTTGGAAATTGAGAACATTAACTTTGAAAGGGAAGGTTTTAGTTCTTAATGTTTTAATGATTTCTAAATTGTGGTATATTTTATATGTGTCATCTATGCCGTTGTGGGTAGAAAAAAGGCTGAAAAAATGTTTTTTAGATTTTTTATGGGAAGGGAAGCCGCCAAGAATAGCATACAACACTTTAATAGGAGCAGTGGAGAAGGGAGGACTGGGGTTAATGGATGTGGAACAAAGAAAGAACGGTTTGAGAGTTAAAATAATTAAAAAGTACTTGGATGAAGAAAACAAAGCGGCATGGAAGAGAACAATGGGGCATTTCTTAAATAAGTGTAGTAATTTTAATCTGGGGGACAACATTTTATGGATGAAAACAAAAAAATGGATGACTGAGGGGCTGCCAGATTTTTATAAAGAGCTGATGGGGGCATGGGGCAAATTTTTAACTAATGTGCATTTTAAGCCACAAGGTAGAGAGAACATTTTAAATCAGCCTTTATTCTTAAACAACTGCATTTTAAATCAAGGGAAGGAGCTTTTTTTTAAGAAATGGTGGGATCTGGGAATCACAAAAGTTAGAGATGTTTTATACGAATTCAAAGAGGGGTTTTTACCAGTGCAATACATTGTGGATGTGATGGAGGAGGCAAAGGAGGATTACAGCAGACAAGAGATAACAAACAAATATGATGTAATTAAGAATGCTATACCTCAAGAGTGGATAAAAAGAATAGAACACATGGAAGAAGGGAAACAAGAAAAAGATGTGTATGTGACGATGGGGGAAAAACTGTATGCTTTTAATGAATGTACTGTGAAAAAATTTTATTGTGTTTTTAGAAATGCTGTTTTTAAGAAACCTGTTGTAAATGAATATTGGTTACGGAAATATAATGATTTAAAGGAAGACAGCATATGGGGGAACATGAATGGAAAATTTGGACAGACAATTGATTTTTACAGATGTTATTTTAAACAAAATTGGAATGGAACCAAGTGCTACTTGTAAAGTTTGTAATGAGGATGATGAAGGATTTTTACATTTGTTTTTATATTGCAAAGAATTGGAGGATTTTAATGGGAAATGCAAAAGTATGACTTTAGGTTTGAGAGGGGAGGATAATGAATATATTGAATGGAATAAGGTGCTGATGCTGGGGCTGGATAAGCAAAGCAAAAACAAAAAACTTATTAATTTACTGGTGATGTTGATCAAGAGTGCAATATAGGAAAAAGGGTGGTGGCAAAGAGAGAAAATATTTTAATGAATGTGTGGCATGTGTTTAAAAGGAAATTTGAAAAGTATGTTCAATGCCTGTTTTATTATTTTAAACAAGAAGAGAAAATGTGTGTTTTTTTACAATGTCTTTACAAAGGATGTCTGCAAGGTTTTAAAGGACTCTGGAAATGTCATTTCTACATAATTGAAAATGATGTTGTTTACTTAGAAACTTTTAATGGAACATTAATTGAATGTCTGCACTTCTTTTATGACTCAGAGCTTCTGTAACAAAAATGATTGATGTTTTTAATGTGGGAAATATATGATGTATTTTTGTACTGAAACATTTTCAATAAAAAAAAAAAAAAAAAAAGGCAGCGCCCGATCTTGTCTGATCTCGGAAGCTAAGCAGGGTCGGGCCTGTTTAGTACTTGGATGGGAGACTGCCTGGGAATACCAGGTGCTGTAAGCTTTTGGCTTTTCTTCATATCCTGGCTAACATAGTTATCGTATAAGCAGACCTTTAGGGCGGCTGATCTTGAAATAGCCGACTCTTTGTATCTGCTTTAGCTTATGGCCATACCACCCTGGCAGCGCCCGATCTCGTCTGACCTTGAAAGCTAAGCAGGGTCGGGCCTGGTTAGTACTTGGATGGGAGACTGCCTGGGAATACCAGGTGCTGTAAGCTTTTGGCTTTTCTTCATATCATGGCTAACATAGTTATCGTATAAGCAGACCTTTAGGGCGGCTGATCTTGAAATAGCCGACTCTTTGCGTCTGCTTTAGCTTACGGCCATACCACCCTGAGGGCGCTAGAGAGCTACAGGAAGTGTTGGCTGCAGTTGGGAGAGGAAGGCTCTCCTCCATCTTTGTGTTTGTTTTGTGTGGGTTTTTTTACTTTAAGTTTTTTTTTTTTTTTTTTTCCTTTTTAAAGTTATAAAACCACCCATCAGCAGCTTTTTTGCTGGCTGGAGGGTGGTTAACCCTTTATATTTTCTTTTTTCTCTTTTCTCTTTTTTCAATGGACGGATTAATGGCAAATGACACTGGACTGGCACGAGGAACACGCATGGCAAACGACACTGGAACGGCAGGAGGAACACGTAAGGCAAACGACACTGGATTGGAAAAACGAATATGAGCTGGAAATGGAGAAAACCAAGAAGACGGACCAACGGCAAACAACGCGAGAATGGTTGGAGAGACACGGAAACATAACGACACTTGACTGGAACATGGACAACGAGCTGGAAATGGACCTGATTTGGAAGCGACAAGGGTATGTGAAAAAAGGAAATATCTGAAAGAAGCAACGGTGATTATTAATGTGGAGGAAGCAAATGATGCAAAAGCGGTGGACATTATCAAGGCGGTAGTGGAGCAGATTGGAGGAGGAAAAATTTTAGCAGTACGACCAAGACAAGGCAAAGAGTACAAACTGACCCTTGAAAGGGAAGAAATGTGTGACATTTTGATGGATGGACTGACAATAAAAGGAGCAACGTGCGAAGTAAAAAAACTGCAAAACAGAGACTATGTTGTTTCTTTCATGCATCTGCCTGTCTACCTGGAAGATGAAGAAATTTTAGAAAAATTGAAGGGATGGGGAGTTTTACCCATTTCAAATATTAAACGAAGGGTGTATCCGGGCACAAACATTGAGGATGGCACCAGGTTTGTCAAGGCGAGGTTTCCAAGAGAAGTTGTCTCCCTCCCTTACAGCACAAAGCTGGAAACAGTGGAAGGGCCACAGTATTTTAGGGTGATGCACAGCCACCAGGTGAAGACCTGTCGGCTGTGCATGAGCCAGGAGCATCTGATGAAGGACTGCCCTGATTTTAAATGCTATAACTGTGAGGGGAGGGGACACTTTGCACGGGACTGTACTGAGGTTAAGTGCCCGGAATGCCGAGAGATTTTAAATAGATGTGAGTGTTGGATGGAGGAAGAGGAAGGAGGTGGAGAAAGCCAGGTGGATGGGCAGATGCATGAAAGAGACAACAAACATGCAGGGAATAACGAAGAAGAGAAAGAAACAGAGGAATTGCAACAACGAGAAATGGAAAAGGAAACAAACAACGAGGAGGACAGAGAAAGAGATCAAAATAATGAGGAACAAACACAGGGACAGAGTTCAACATGGACACCAATGGAATTAACTTCTAGTTTTAAAGACTTTCTGGCCGAGGTGGAGAAAGAGGGAAAAGTAGAAAAGGAGCAAAACAAAGAAACGGACAGTGAAGAAGAGGAAAAGACGGAGGAGGTGGAAAAGGACAAAGCGAGTAAACAAACAAGAAGACGAACATTAAAGGTAACACCAAATATAGAAAATGCAAGGAAAAAAGTTATGAAAAAAGGACGAGTAAAATGTTTAAACCGATATGAAGTGCTGAGAGGTTTGGAGGAGAAGGACTGAGATGATGGTTTTTAAGCTTTCTTTCTTTTGTTTAATGGTTTTAAGTTGTGTGACTTTTAATTTAGCCCAAGATTTTACCGTTTTAGAAATGTATAAAGCTCTTAAAGGTTTTAAATGGGGGAAGTCCCCAGGAGTGGATGGACTCTCCCTAGAGTTTTATCTTACGTTTTGGGATATTTTAGCACATGAGTTATTGGCTGTTTTTAATGACCTTGAGACTTTTGACAGAGTGCCGGACAGTTTTACGATAGGGATAGTGTCTTTACTGTACAAAAAAGGGGACAGGACTGACTTAAAAAATTGGAGACCAATTACACTTTTAAATCTGGACTGCAAGCTTTTTAGTAAAATTTTAGCAACACGCATGTCGACTGTTTTAGAGGACGTAATCCACCCAGATCAAGCTTGTGCTGTGCCCGGAAGAAAGATAACAGACAGCCTAGTGCTGATTAGAGACGCCATCTGTTACGCGAGAGACAGAAATATTCGGCTAGTAGTCCTAAATTTAGATTTTGAAAAAGCATTTGACCGAGTCTCGCACCAATACCTTTTTCAGGTACTGCAAAAAATGGGATTTCCAGAGAGGTTTTTAGCTTGGGTGGGACTGCTGTACAAGGGCTTAGTCAGCAAAATTTTAGTAAATGGGCATTTAACCAATGTGGTAAATATCCACAATGGTGTTCGTCAGGGATGTCCTTTATCTCCTCTTCTGTACGTGGCTTGCATTGAGCCACTGGCACAGATCTTGAGAAGGGACAAATGGATCAGAGGACTAGACGTTCCTGGGACGGGCGGACTGACAGCTACTTGTGTTTTATACATGGACGATGTAACCCTTTTAGCTACGGACGTTTCATCTATACGAAGAGCAATGGACTTGACTGACTGGTACGGTCGGGCCTCGGGCGCTAAGCTCAACAGAAGCAAGTACGAGGCCCAGCTCTTCAGGACGCGGGAGGGAGTGGACATAGGTGGACTGGATGTGAATTTTAAAGACACACATTTTAAGATTTTAGGGGTCAAATTTGATAAAGAGGGAGGTGGACAGGAAAACTGGACTGACTTGCTAGAGAAAGTTAGGAAAAGACTGGGGTTTTGGAGACTAAGACAGCTGACAATAGAAGGTAGAATTTTAATTTTTAAATCTGTTATTTTACCTCTAATCTCACTTGTTTGTTCTGTTTTTACCCCACCTAGGAAATTCCTGATGGACCTAGAGAGGGCGGTGTTTTATTTTCTGTGGGGGTCCAAGTGGGAAAGACTGAAGAGGGAGGTGGTCAAAAAGAGACCAGAAAATGGCGGAAAAGGCCTCCCAGACCCCCACCTGTTTTTAGGCAGCTGCTTCACCGCTCTCCACATAAAGTACGCTGTGACCCCATCCAAAGAAAACAAGACGGCTGCGATGACGCGATTTTGGATGGGGTCTTACCTAAGAACATTAAAAATTTTACCAGTTGATTTGAAAACTCCAGTGTCTTTTATTTTGCCTAAAGAGCATTGTTTTATCAAAAAGTTTTTAAAGAAACACCTTTTAGAGAAAGAAGATGTCACCATTTTAACTAATCACAAGCATCTTGTCTCTCTTGTGCAGGACCGGGAATCGGTGAGTCCAATTCCAGGCCTCACCTTAAGTGAGGCAAAGCAAGTCTGGAGGAACACTGCTCACCCTGCTCTCCAAAACAGGCACAAGGACTTATCGTGGATGGTGGCTCATGAGATCCTCCCGGTCAGGGCGGTTATGCACTCCAGAGGCATGGCCAAAAATCCGATCTGCCCACGGCCCGGATGCAAGTTCCCGGACACTGTCCGACATCTACTCTGGGAGTGCGGTGCTGCGCGGGACCTGTGGGCCAGGACTGGCCCCCTGTATTTCCTGTGCCTACCAGCAGGTGGGGCCCAGATAGGGTACCAGCTCGCCATCCTTGGGGTGGGCCGGGGCTTGAAGGACTTGACATCACAGGAATTCACCTCGCTCTGGCTCACCCTCAACGTCATCAAGGATGCCATCTGGGCCACCAGAAACCTGCTGGTGGGGAAGCGCGTTACGGTATCCCTCCATGCATGCAAGCTAAAGGTAACATCAATGCTGCAGGGGTACCGGACGATGATATTCGGACGGGGGGGCCGGGGTCAAACGGGAAGGGTCCTGGCCGCCGCCGCCTGTAGATACACCCTCACCACTCTGGCTACGGGAACAGCGGGCCAGCGGGCAGAAGAAGAGGGGATCTCCGCTGAGCCCATAAAATTGTATCTCACGTGCCTGTTCTGGAGAGTAGGGTGAAGACCGATTGATAAGGACTCAGCCCGGTCTTGTATAACAGATGACTTTTAACGACTTTTAATTGTTTTTTTTAATTGGTATTTTTATCGTGTTTTATCATATAGAATTGTGTTTTAATGCACAAAACATGATGCTTGTTTTAAAATTTGTATTTTAGTTTTGAAAGGATCACACCTTTTAAAAACACATCAAAGAGATTACCTTTTAAAACAAGTAACACACAATGGTTTAATTGTTTGGTTTTTAGCAAAGATTGTATTTTTCTTTTAAATCATGTATTTTTTCTATTTATTGTTGCTTGTTTTAAAATGTGTGCTTGAAAATTGAAAAATGTGTGTGAGAATGTTGAAATGCAAATAAAAACGGTGACAATAAAAACCGTTCAAAACAAAACAGTCTGTTCTTATCAGTTTAATATCTGATACATCCCCTATCCGAGGACTGCATATTAAATTGATTTTTTTTGGATCACGGAGCTGGAGCCGGGGCTTGCTCCGTCCGCTCCACGCATCGGCCTGGTATTGCAGTGTCTCCAGGATTGGTGTGCTTCCCCTTTTCGGGGATTGCTGATTTTTGTGACAAATAGCAGAGCGAATAATGAGGGACCTTGCCTCGGCTCCCACGGAGGTCTGCCCTCGGAAAGACTGCCGTCGGTTTTAAAGCAGTGGTTTATTGAGTTTATTGAGATCTCTCCTCTGACGCACTCACCTGAGGTCTTGGAGTCTTCCACTAACGAGCTGATGCGTCGAATCAGGTGCGTTTGATTAAAGGAAATCATCTAAAACAGGGCTTCTGGGACCAGGGTTGGGAAGCGCCAGTCTAAAAAGCAGCAGCTTGTGCCAACGCTTAGCAGTTTGCAGGCTCGGTCAGGCACAGCGCAGGCCACCCGTCATTCCTTTGCTAGGGGTGGGGGTCACCGTTGATGGGGATGGTCAAGAGGGAAAGGGTACCCCTGACTGGCAGCCTGGACCTTCATACTTATCTGGCAGGGGAAACACCATGATCAAGAAGGCGGTTCATCCATGATGGGGCTCGGCCATTGCTCTCCCTGCGAATTCCCCAAATGTGGGAATCTCGACTGCATAATTTATAGTAGTGGGGGACTGTGTTCGCGCTCACTCCTGAAAGAGCTGGTTTAACAAAGCAGATGGGTCTTCTTTCGTTCTCCTGTTGTTGTTGTTTTTTTTCTTTTTTTCTTTTTCTTTCTTCTTCTACTCTTTCTTCTTGGCTAGTCAACGAACCAGAGAGTTGATCAGAGCAAGCAGCTCTGTCGTGTTGTGCATGTGTGAAGAAAGAGTCGCTTAGGCTCTTGGAAAGCCGGCCCCACCCCTGATGCCTTAGTGTAGTTTAAGTTCCTCACAGACCTCTCTTTTCAAGTCGATCGGACTGACTGTTGCCCAGCTGTAGCTGTTTTCATGCCGGTTTGGTTGTCCTTTTTGTATCAGTATTCTTTTTTATTTCGTCTTACGGCGCCGCCAAGTGCCCAGCCGCAGTGCCCTTTTTCGCCTGACCGCAGACTGAGCCCGTACATAGGTGTGCCGATTTGGGTGAAATGATCTCATTCCTTTCTCCAGTTATGGCCATTTAAGCAACCTTGGCCACACGACCTTGGAACGTTTTGAGGTCCCCTCGCCAAGGTGAATGGAAATTTCCGCTTTTTTTGGTTGATTATTGACAGTCAGACTCCAGAGAATCTTTCTGCCCTGCTTTGGGTCGGTCTGGGCCAAATGCCTGGTGCTAGTTTGCAAAAGTAGGTCTTCAACAAAATCCAAAATAGCCGAAAATTTCGCCACAGCGACGAGCCAATCCGAGACCTGCCTCTCGTTCACCTCGAGCCAAGGATTCCGATGACATAAGGCACTTGGCTCTGCGACAAGCCGTTTGGGAGTTATGAGCGATGCCGTACTTTCCGTCGCTGCAGAGCCACCGTCAGGCCGATCGGGGTACTACCATCCCCCAACCTTTCAGGCTTCTGTGACTTACCGCAGCCAGGATGGGCGTGGCCGTTTCCGGCTTCCTCCCCGCTGCGTCATAGTGTCATCGCTTCTCGGCCTTTTGGCTCAGTTCAAGTGTAGTGTCTGTTCTTATCAGTTTAATATCTGATACATCCCCTGTCCGAGAACTGCATGTTAAATTGATTTTTGGATCACGGAGCTGGAGCCGGGGCTTGCTCCGTCCGCTCCATGCATCGGCCTGGTATTGCAGTGTCTCCAGGATTGGTGTGCTTCCCCTTTTCGGGGATTGCTGATTTTTGTGACGAATAGCAGAGCGAATAATGAGGGACCTTGTCTCGGCTCCCACGGAGGTCTGCCCTCGGAAAGACTGCCGTCGGTTTTAAAGCAGTGGTTTATTGAGTTTATTGAGATCTCTTCTCTGACGCACTCACCTGAGGTCTTGGAGTCTTCCACTAACGAGCTGATGCGTCGAATCAGGTGCGTTTGATTAAAGGAAATCATCTAAAACAGGGCTTCTGGGACCAGGGTTGGGAAGCGCCCACCCAAAAAAAGAACGCTTCAGCTCCTCTAGCCCTATCAGCGACTCATGCACTTCGAGCACTCTTACTTAACGCGCAAGCCAGCGTCTACCACGTGCGTTGGTGGTATAGTGGCGAGCATAGGACTCCCTGAGCAGGGGAAATCCGTTGATGTTTACTTCACTTCGGAACATTAATTCACGGATTTGCGCTACGCCACAACCTGCAGCGTCTTCACACACAGACGAAACTTACTAGAGAAGCGTGGAGTGTGACATAATATACCTCTGTAAATCAATACAATTTCGCAAGTCTCGCACACTTCAATGCCCTTTGAATGGAAAATATACGTTCGCTTCGAATTGGAATCATGGCGGAATGTCCTGTGATGTCCACTTCGCAGGGTATTTACAGTCGAATAGAACAAACGTCTGAAGCGATAAGAGAAACACACAAAATGTGCAGAGCGGGGGTACGTGAGGACTGGAATTGAGAACCGCTGCCTTACACCATAAAATACCAGATCGACCCATCATGAGCTGAAGTCGCTTAACATTTGGAATGCTACTCGTTACAGGGGTCATTAATTGGATACTTTTTCTTTTTTCTTTTTTTTCTTTCTCCAACTTTTCAGATGGGGGCATGAGATAAGAGATTGCATTGCCTGGATTGGGCTTGTGATTATTGGGCGACAGAGGGGATTTTTGTGACTTTTACTCCTCCCGTTTGGAGTGAGGGGGTGACGAAAAGCATGTGGGCAGGTATCGGCACCCTAGATTACCCTTGGCGAGCATAGTGGTTTACCACAGGGAGCGTACAGGCCCAAGGGGATGGAGACATAGCTCGAGTTTCTCTTCATTATCGTATAAATCTTTCGCCTTTTACTAAAAATTTCCATGGAGGAGAACTTTTGCGAGTGTTTTGTATTTTTGGTGGCTCTGCTCACAGCGGAGCTACACTGGAACATCAAGAGCAGAATGAATTTAACTGTCTGCCACCACGTGGTGGAAGGCTGCGCAAATGGTTTTTGTCTGTATTTGCAGCCTTTGTGGTTTCTGCGTCATGCTCTCATATTTATTTAACCAGCATGGAATGACAGAGCCTTTTGCGAGTGATGGGATCCGGACTCTGGACATGCTCTCTTTAGGGCCGGACCCAAAAAAAGAACGCTTCAGCTCCTCTAGCCTTATCAGCGACTCATGCACTTCGAGCACTCTTACTTAACGCGCAAGCCAACATCCACGTGCGTTGGTGGTATAGTGGCGAGCATAGCTGCCTTCCAAGCAGTTGACCTGGGTTCGATTCCCGGCCAACGCATTTCCTTTGGCTCTTGCTGACGTCAAAGCAGAACTCCTGCACTTCGAGCATTCTTACTGAATGCGGAAGCCGGTATCCACCACACGCGGTGGTAGTATAGTGGCGAGCATAGCTGCCTTCCAAGCATTTGACTGGGGTTAGATTCCCAGACAACGTTTTTTCCTTAGGGTCGGGCTGATGTCGGAGCAGAGCTCCTCATCTGGCTGCACTTAATAACATTTGGATGGGTCGTTCGGTAGCAGAAAAGCACTAGCTCTCCCCGTCAAGGAATCGAACCCCGGTCTTCCGCGCGGCAGTCACGGATTCTTTAGCTAAACGGCCCTAAACTGTTTCCCATTCATTCTCAATGGTAGTGCTAAACCACTACGGATGCAATATACTTTCGGCCGCTGGCGCTCTCGTGGCGCTCTTCCGTGTTTCGGCACCGCGGGAAGTTTGAATTCGCAGAAGAAGAAAATAGCGGCGGTCTGCCTTGGTTGTTTAGTTCAACGCATTCTCAAGCATCTGTCAAAGGTAAGATACTTTATGTGACATCAGTTTACGTTTTGTTACTGTTAATGCTGAAATCACTTTAGTAAACTTTGTTCGTTTCCAAACTTTACCCTGTCGTGTTTTGTTTACTATAGTTTATCGTAGGTTGATTGTTTGCACGCCAAATTATGAATGAACATGGCTGTAATTTACGGTTCTGTGTATTGTTTGTCACCATTAACACGTCATTTTTTGATTACAAGCTAAATTATGAATGAGCGTAACCATTATTCTCATTTTTTTTATGATATTACATGTATTCCACAGTTCAAAAATGTTTTCTGGCCATGGTTTTACTGTAGTAACCATAATTTAGCCATGGTATTTTAGCAGTGGAGTCACAAAAATAAATTTACCATTGTTGTTACTGTATTGGCCATTATATTTACAGTACAGCCATGAAATTGTAAATGAATATCAATCTGCCAAGAACAGCAGGAGTACTACAGTATTATAGTGTGTGTGTGTGTGTGTGTGTGTGTGTGTGTGTATACCTGTTTTTCTATTCAGGTGGGGACTTAAACCTGAATACACACAGACTCATGGGGACTCGTGTCACGGTGGGGACCTAAACTGAGGTCCCCACGGGTAAAGAAGCTTATAAATCACACAGAATGAAGTTTTTTGAAAATCTAAAAATGCAGAAAGTCTCCTGTGAGGGCTACGTTTAGGTGTAGGGTTGGTGTAGGGCAATAGAATATACGGTCTGTACAGTAGAAAAACCATTACGTCTATGAATGTCCCCACAAGGATAGCAAACCAGACGTGTGTGTGTGTGTGTGTGTGTAATAGAAATATTACAAAAAGCAATAATTCTGTTGTGATGTTCTTGTAGAGACCACTGTTTCTACACTGCTTGTGCCCTTGCTGTCATATTTTCCTGGTACCCATGAAGATCCTCAGTCAGATACAGGTAAATATTTGACACATCAGCTACATCGTGCACATAGGGTTTCTGCAGGTTTTTAAGTCTTAAAATGTCTTAATTTACCCTTACACAAATTAATGCCTTAAGAAAGTTTTAAATCACCGCAGAAAGTCTTAAACTCAGAAAATGTTGGATGCAAAGCAAAAAGTGAATGAATCTCTTCCTCTGTATTTTGTCTTGTTTTACAATACAAATATCAAACATCTTTCAGTCAAGATGTGTTTATTTGAGATGCAAATATTAATGAAGTAAATTAAATGAGTTTATTCTTAAAACAATAACAAATATCAGTCTATGAGCTATCAAAACATCCCTTTAAATTAAGGTTACTTTTTTGCCCAATGGCAGATATTAGTTCTTGTTTTAATCACAAAATCACTTCAAACAAGACTTTGTATTTTACATCATTTTGTATCTCCAGTAAATGTATTTAATTTAAGAATCTTTAGGTATTTGCACTGGAAAACAAGACAAAAATACTGAGGAAGAACATCACTTTTTTGCAGCATGATCTGAAGCTGCAGTAAAATTTATTTCCATGTTCTAGCATCTGGAGCAGAGTGTTTCAGTGCATTTTTGTAAAATGAATTAAAAAACTATGAATATCTGTTGGAAATTGTATTTTCAAACTCTGAAGTTAATACAACTCATTTGGTTACTCTCCACACATTTACGTTCTACAAAACATATTTTTGTTTTTTCTCATTTGTTCCTCAAATTTGCTTTGCTTGATCTTAAAAATGTCTTAACCTTCATAAAACCTGCAGAAACTCTGTTTTCTTACACATTAAACTAAATATTCAACTTGTTGCAGACACCACTGGTACACTGCCTGTGCCCTCATTTTCATATCATTGTTCCCATGTGGAGCCTCTATCAGAATTTTCAGAATGCAGAAATTAATTCATTTTTTCCCCCTCTGTGTAGGAAGTACATGTATGCCACCTCTGCCTCTGCTGGCCTCACCTGCGACCCCCAGGACCTGTGAAGACTGGTGGCAGGGTGTTAGTACTGGACCACAAACGCAGAGCCCATTGACACCTTGCTTAATAAACACCGTGGGAAGAAGGACATCCTCAGGAGCATGCAGCAATGCTCCACAATTCCTCTACTGATCCAAACAGCATGCTCCATTCGACCACAAAACTGCACATTTCACAGTATGTCAAGGACCTGGCCAAACTGCAGAACATCTGTTCTTCATTAAACTACTCCAGAGAAACGTCTTGAAAGCGGGTAGTAGAACAACCAGTGTGCCAGTGGTAACAATGAAGCCTGCAGATGTAAACCCACCAGCACCTGCCCTGACCACACTCCTAACTCATGAGAAAATTGTGTTATGGAGCGGCAGCAGCAACCTGAGCAGGAGAAGACTTGTCTTGCTTGTGGACAGCCAAAGATGGTTCCTCTATCCACTTTTTTCTTAATCAGCAAGGCCCTGTCAGGTACTTCTACTGTTCCACAAAGGTTTTTAATGCTTACAGTGATTAAGGACTAATAAACCCCAGAGTTCTTTAAGAGTGAACTTGAGGACACAAAGAAACAGGTGGAGGAGAAAGGACAGCAAAAACGCAAAAGGCCTGAAACTGAACACCTTGGTCGCTTGTGCAAATTTTGTAAAATGGAACTGAAGCAGGGTCCAAAGAAGTCCTCGCATACACACAGGCTTTCCTGGCGTAGCAGGGAAATATGTTCATTGCCCTGCTAAAGTCTTTTCCATTTACCAACCTCACGACATGCAGAAAGATGACCTAGAAAGAGTTTAATGAGTCTACATTTTACGAGAAGGAAAGACTGAGATGTGTGGCAGAAAAAAAAAAAATGTGACATTTCTTGATCTTTTGCCCCTTAGTAATATTTAACTTATGTATATACTGTATATTTTGATTTGTTTATTTTTCAGTGTGAGACTGTAATATGTATATTTTGTCAGAATTCTATTTTTTATTTATACTTTATTATTTTGGATCAGTATTTACTAATCTTAAAAAAGTGCTTAAAGTATTTAATAAAAACAACTGAAAATTACAAATTGCTTCACGAGTGCTGAGTTCTTTTGCATAGGACAAATATTTTACAGTTTCTATGGTTTTGGAAACAGTTAATTGATTATTTAACTTAATTGTGACTTAAATTATTCCATCTCTTAATCAATTTTCATTTAGTACTTGAATATTGCTTAGTTAAATTTAAATGCCTCTTATTTTCATTTCAAAAGCCATTGAATAGAGACCATTCATGTTTAATATAACCATTATTATATAATTCATGTTTTCATATAACCATGTAATGTATACTATTATTTTATTGTATTTCTTTTAATACTAATCATCTATTCATAATACACAAATTTAAAATACTTTGCAGCTGTAATGTATTGTTAAATTTTACAATTTTGTTTTATAAAAAACACAAAGCTGTGTGAAATAATGGTTTTAGACCTGCGTGAGTGGGATTCGAACCCCAGTCCAAATAAATGCATGAAAAAAATCTGATTGGCTGTGACATCATTTCCACTCTTTGGCCAGCTGTTGAAATGCTTCAATTTCATTGGCTATCACTGTGTTACAACTATCCGCGGCTGGCCCCCGCGTGTTAGGCAAACGTGATGACCACTACACTACAGAAACTCCACAGCTTTCCGTTAGTACTCTTTCAGGGAAATTGATACCGTAATCTGCTCTGCAAGCAGATTGACAATCTGAGTAAATCCCACACACAACAGGACGGAGTTCATTCGGCATGGCAGTTCCTTAAAAACTTGCATTCACCTATCTCGAAATTAAGGCCTTTGCAGAGTGGACCACCTGCTTACCAGACAGCCATTTCAGCACAAATAGAACAAAAGCCTCTGTCTGTTTCCGCCCAGTTTCGAACTGGGGACCTTTCGCGTGTAAGGCGAACGTGATAACCTCTACACTACGGAAACCTGTCTCCGAGGTTGGGTCTGACCTTTCCATCGCACGCTTCTTGAAACACAAATCAAACTACATATTGCGTTGTGTTCTTCATTCTGCAAATACCTTTTATCTTTAGCGGCAAACCAAGCATTTTTTCGAACACTCTGTGGGAATCCTCAGTGGTTGTTTCTTTTGTGTTTTTTTTTTTTTTTTTTTTGAAGATGTTATACCACAGATTGGGCCTTTGAGTGCAGCAGCTACCTGTTCATTCAAATTACCTGGGTAATAGTCAAGTCAAGTCAAGTCACCTTTATTTATATAGCGGTAACAATACAGATTGTGTCAAAGCACTTAACAGTATCAAATTGGAGGATAGAGTGTCAGTAATGTATAATAATAAGATTAAACACTCAATTTTCAGTTAAAGGCATTTCATTATTGAATTCAGAGATGTCATTGTCTAGCTCAGTTTAGTTTAAATAGTATCTATGAAATAAAATTGACGTTAATCGTAAAAAATTAAGTGTCCCCATAGTACAGAGTCTGTCGGATAACCACTACACTACGGAAACCTGCTGAAACAAGTCACTATTATTTGTATAGCACTTTCAACAATGCAAACTGTGTCAAAGCAGCTTTACATCAGCATGATATAAAGCTGGGTGGCTTTACATCAGCTTTACAGTATTTAGACGGGGAAATCGTGTGTCGGAATAGTGTCATTCTACTCAGGCCAGACAAAATCAGCAGTTTAAATCTAGGCTGCAGCAGAGTCAGATTGTGCAAAGGACTCATCTGGTTCCTGTGGCCTTGTCCCGATGGCCGTCTAGGAGACAGGGTCTTCACTGGGGATAAGTCTCTGGGGCTCATCTAGTTGTCCTGGTCTCCGCTGACGTTCAGGACTGTAGAGGTCATCTCTAGGTGCTGATCCACCATCTGATCTGGATACAGTCTGGATCTGGGTGGCTACGGTGACCTCGCAATAAGAAAGAAACAGACTAATATTAGCGTAGATGCCATGCTTCTAACGATGTAACAAGTACATCGGGTGTTTTGGGAAGTGTTCCCGGTTCCGGTTGACCTAATTAATGCAGCCTAACAATTCTTTAACGGATTTGAATCATAGAAATGCGATAGTGTACTACGTGTAAGCCAGGTTAAAGAGATGGGTCTTTAATCTAGATTTAAACTGACAGAGTGTGTCTGCTTCCCGAACAGTGTTAGGTAGATTGCTCCAGAGTTTGGGTGCTAAATAGGAAAACGATCTCCCGCCCGCAGTTGATTTTGATATTCTAGGCATTATCAAATGGCCAGAGTTTTGAGATCGCAGCAGACGGGAAGGACTATAATGTGACAAGAGCTCACTCAAATACTTAGGTGCCAAACCATTCAGGGCCTTATAGGCAATTAGCAAGATCTTAAAATATATACGATGTTTAATAGGGAGCCAGTGCAGTGTTGACAGAACCGAGCTAATGTGGTCATACTTCCTGGTTCTAGTAAGAACTCTAGCTGCTGCATTTTGAAGCAGCTGGAGTTTGTTTATTAAACGCGCAGAGCAACCACCCTATAAAGCATTACAATAATCTAGCCTCCAGGTCATGAACGCATGAATTAATGTTTCTGCATTCGACATTGGGAGCATAGGTCCTGATTTAGATATATTTTTAAGATGAAAAAATGCGGATAACAACGTGGATAACAATCTTACTGAATTTACGTCTAGCATTAGCCAGCACTTTTAAATTTGCCAAGATGTCAGGCGCTTTGGCTCCCGGTAAACATTGGACTATGGTGGCTGGTGACTCTGTTTTCACGTTCCGTACAATAGAATCCCCAATAACTAGAGCACTTTCATCAGGTTTCTCAGTGGGCGCGTCACTGAGTGGGGAGAACCTGTTTGATGTTTTGATCGGAACGGAAGAGCGGTGTTTTGACGCGCGACTGTGCCGCCTAACAGTCACCAAGTTGCCGGAACCGGACAATGTACAGGAGTTCCTGAGCTAGTCGCATCCAAAGCAGTATCTACAGCCCTCACATTCTTACTGTTCTCAACTAAAGTTTGAATACGTGTCTCTAATTCTGAAATCTTCCCTGTCAACCTAACTATTTCCCTGCATTTATCACATTTGAATCCCTCGCTGCTGATAGACACAGATAAACTGTACATGTGGCAAGCGGTGCAGGTGACGATGCAAGGAGAAGCCATTACTCACCGTGATTGTAAAGTAATTCCGACTCACTACAGTAGTTCGATGGCCTCGTAAAAAAGGAGCGAGAGAGAAAAGAAAAAGAGCGAGAGAGAAGAAGCGGTAGAAAACGTGAATTGAGATGCGATTGACAAGCTAATAGGCTAACGGAAAACTAACGCGCAGCGCTTGCGGTTTAGATTAAGAGATTAAAGGCGGATGATGTCAAATTAGTCTTAAATCAGAAATATGGTGAGAATTAAATTATACATTAGTAAATTATACAACAGATAGCGTAAGATAGAGATTTCTTCAGATAAACAAAGCTACACGGAGCTACAAACAGCAGCACGGCAGGCAGGAACAGGAAGCGATCTCAACAGGAAGCGATCTCCAACAGAAACCGTGTCAAGTAGATACCTGTCTGCTGAAATCAGACCGAAATTTTTAGGTGCACGCTCGGTGAAAAGCGTATAAAGGTAAAGCGCTCTAAAGCCCACTGATGGCACAAAGTGTTCATAATTTTCTTCAAAAAGGAGCAGCTGTTTCTGCTCGGTTTCGAACCGAGGACCTCGCGGGAGACCGGGGTTCGATTCCCCGACGGGGAGAGCTAGTGCTTTTCTGCTGCCGAACGACCCATCCAAATGTTTTTAAGTGCAGCCAGATGAGGACTTCTGCTCCGACATCAGTCCGACCCTAAGGAAAAAACGTTGTCTGGGAATCTTACCCCAGTCAAATGGTTGGAAGGCAGCTATGCTCGCCACTATACTACCACCACCACCGCGTGTGGTGGATACCGGCTTACGCATTCAGTAAGAATGCTCGAAGTGCAGGAGTTCTGCTCCGACATCAGCCCGACCCTAAGGAAAAGACGATGTCTGGGAATCTAACCCCAGTCAAATGCTTGGAAGGTAGCTGTGCTCACCACTACACAACCAACACACGTGGTGGACACCGGCTTGCGCGTTCAGTAAGAGTGCTCGAAGTGCATGAGTCGCTGATGGGGCTAGAGGAGCTGAAGCGTTCTTTGTTTGGGCCCGGCCCTAAAGACATCATGTCCAGGGTTTGGATCCCATCATTTGCAAAAGGCGTTGTCATTCCATGCTGGTTAAATAAATATGAGGGCATGACACAGAAAATGCAAAGGCTGCAAATGCAGACAAAAACCAGTTGCGCAGCCTTCCACCACGTGGTGGCAGACAGTCAAATTCACTCTGCTCTTGACATTCCAGTGTAGCTCCACTGTGAGCAAAGCCCCCAAAAATACAAACCACTCGCAAAAGTTTTTTTCCACAGAAATTTTAGTAAACGGCGAAAGTTTTTTGAGATAATGAAAAAAAAAAAACTTGAGCTGTGTCTCCATCCCCTTGGGCCTGTGCGCTCCCTGTGGTAAACCACTACGCTCGCCAAGGGTAATCTAGGGTGCCGATACCTGCCCACATGCTTTTCGTCACCCCCTCACTCCAAACGGGAGGAGTAAAAGTCACAAAAATCCCCTCTGTCGCCCAATAATCACAAGCCCAATCCAGGCAATGCAATATCTTTTCTCATGCCCCCATCTGAAAAGTTGGAGAAAGAAAAAAAAAGAAAAAAGAAAAAGTGTCCAATTAATGACCCCTGTAACGTGTAGCATTCCAAATGTTAAGCGACTTCAGCTCATGATGGGTCGATCTGGTATTTATTCTCAATTCCAGTCCTCACGTACCCCCGCTCTGCACATTTTGTGTGTTTCTTTTATCGCTTCAGATGTTTGTTCTATTCGACTGTACGTACCCTGCGAAGTGGACATCACAGGACATTCTGCCATAATTCCAATTCGAAGCGAACGTATATGTTCCATTCAAAGGGCATTGAAGTATGCGAGACTTGAATTTAAATTGTATTGATTTACAGAGGTATATTATGTCACACTCCACGCTTCTCTAGTAAGTTTCGTCTGTGTGTGAAGATGCTGCAGGCTGTGGCTCAGCGCAAATCCGTGAATTAATGTTCCGAAGTGAAGTAAACTTCAAAGGATTTCCCCTGCTCAGGGAGTAGGGAGCAATGGACACTGTGTAGGGATCATTCAATTGGAACACAGTTCATGCACGGAGCTCACGTCTAACGAGCTGATGATCTGAATCAGGTGTGTTAACAAAGAGAGACATGCAAAATATACAGAGCAGGGGTACGCGAGAACTGGAATTGAGAACCATTGGTGTAAGGGCTGGGCCAGCGTAAGAAAAAGCCATGCATTGTTTAGTGATGTCGGGGCCGTATCGTTGGTGCCCTGCATGTGCAAGTCCTCTTTAGTATAGTGGACAGTATCTCCGCCTGTCACAGCAGGGCCAGCCGTGGATAGGTGTAGAGCGTTGACTAGCCAATAGGAATGAAGGAAATTCCAGGGAGGCGGGACGAGTAAAATACATACAATTAGAGGTTAGAATCCCGCCTCGGCCACAAATAACATGAAATTAATTTGTGTTCGTTTTTCATCTAGATACACTTTAAGTACGATGCACATATAATAAACCAACTTTGTGAACAAAGCTAAAATAAATCTTGTAATAATTGTTCTTATGTAGGATGTACAAAATGTGCAATGATCTTTAACATTTACATTAGAGGGTATAGTTAGCCTATCTTTAATATAGAAAATGTGAATTTGAATAATTGAAAAGAAAATTTTGTTCATGTTTTAGACCTTTTTTATTTTTAAAGAGACATTCACTTTATATTTATATAACTATGTACAGAAACCCCATATATATGAAATATAACTAATACACACCAAAAAAGTAAGTTTTTCATTTTATTTTTAGTAAAATAATATACATATTATATCAAATTGAAAAAGGTAATTACTACAGTATAGTAATAACCAAAATATATAATTAAATAAATATACATAAAATAATTATAGTATAAACAACAACAAACAAATATAATAAAATGAAAAGATGTGGAGAAAACAGAAAAAAAAAACAAGAAAAATATGTATTTTACATTACATAATTATGTACAATTATGTATGTTTAATAGTAACAGTTATTAACATTTTGTTTACAAATCTGAGCAAGATAAAATATCAGTGTAAGTCAATAAAATGTAATATCAATAAAAAATGCATTCAATAAAATTAATAATTTTTTAATCAATAAAAAAAAAAACATTCTTGAGGTAAAATCTGAAGACTTCTTGCGACAAATGACAAATCAATTAGATAATAGTTAATAAAGCCGAGGTAGTTTAAAGTGTATGTTGTCTAAACATAATTTTGTTAAGAAATGTCCGATCGTAAAACGCGTCTCCTCTCCTTCACAACAAATGATTGACAGATGACTATCCGCTGTTTGAATACCCCGCCACGGAAAAGGCGAAACAGCGCCATGAAATCTACGTGTGGCCAAAAGTATATTGCATCCGTAGTGTTAAGCACTACCATAGAGAATGAATGGAAAAAGTTAAGGGAAGTTAAGCTCAACTATTTGAGCCACTGATTTACTAAAGTATAATTTAATTCTCACCATATTTCTGATTTAACACTAATTTGACATCATCCGCCTTTAATCTCTTAATCTAAACCGCAAGCGCTGCGCGTTAGTTTTCCGTTAGCCTATTAGCTTGTCAATCGCATCTCAATTCACGTTTTCTACCACTTCTTCTCTCTCGCTCCTTTTTTACGAGTCCATCAAACTACTGTAGTGAGTCGGAATTACTTTACAATCACGGTGAGTAATGGCTTCTCCTTGCATCGTCACCTGCACCGCTTGCCACATGTACAGTTTATCTGTGTCTATCAGCAGCGAGGGATTCAAATGTGATAAATGCAGGGAAATAGTTAGGTTGACACGGAAGATTTCAGAATTAGAGACACGTATTCAAACTTTAGTTGAGAACAGTAAGAATGTGAGGGCTGTAGATACTGCTTTGGATGCGACTAGCTCAGGAACTCCTGTACATTGTCCGGTTCCGGTTTCAGCGCCTCTGCAGCAGGGCAACTTGGTGACTGTGAGGCGGCACAGTCGCGCGTCAAAACACCGCTCTTCCGTTCCGATCAAAACATCAAACAGGTTCTCCGCACTCAGTGACGCGCCCACTGAGAAACCTGATGAAAGTGCTCTAGTTATTGGGGATTCTATTGCACGGAACATGAAAACAGAGTCACCAGCCACCATAGTCCAATGTTTACCGGGAGCCAAAGCGCCTGACATCTTGGCAAATTTAAAAGTGCTGCCTAATGCTAGTGGCTTTCTTCACGCCTTACACGCGAAAGGTCCCCAGTTCGAAACTGGGCGGAAACAGACAGAGGCTTTTGTTCTATTTGTGCTGAAATGGCTGTCTGGTAAACAGGTGGTCCACTCTGCAAAGGCCTTAATTTCGAGATAGGTGAATGCAAGTTTTTAAGGAACTGCCATGCCGAATTAACTCCGTCCTGTTGTGTGTGGGATTTACTCAGATTGTCAATCTGCTTGCAGAGCAGATTACGGTATCAATTTCCCTGAAAGAACACTAGCGGAAAGCTGTGGAGTTTCTGTAGTGTAGTGGTCATCACGTTCGCCTAACACGCGGGGGCCAGCCGCGGATAGTTGTAACACAGTGATAGCCAATGAAATTGAAGCATTTCAACAGCTGGCCAAAGAGTAGAAAGGATGTTACAGCCAATCAGATTTTTTTCATGCATTTATTTGGACTGGGGTTCGAATCCCACTCACGCAGGTCAAAAACCATTATTTCACACAGCTTTGTGCTTTTTATAAAACAAAATTGTAAAATTGAACAATACATTACAGCTGCAAAGTATTTTAAATTTGTGTATTATGAATAGATGATTAGTATTAAAAGAAATACAATAAAATAATAGTATACATTACATGGTTATATGAAAACATGAATTATATAATAATGGTTATATTAAACATGAATGGTCTCTATTAAATGGCTTTTGAAATGAAAATAAGAGGCATTTAAATTTAACTCAAACTAAGCAATATTCAAGTACTAAATGAAAATTGATTAAGTGATGGAATAATTTAAGTCACAATTAAGTTAAATAATCAATTAACTGTTTCCAAAACCATAGAAACTGTAAAATATTTGTCCTATGCAAAAGAACACAGCACTCGTGAAGCAATTTGTAATTTTCAGTTGTTTTTATCAAATACTTTAAGCACTTTTTTAAGATTAGTAAATACTGATCCAAAATAATAAAGTATAAATAAAAAATAGAATTCTGACAAAATATACATATTATAGTCTCACACTGAAAAATAAACAAATCAAAATATACAGTATATACATAAGTTAAATATTACTAAGGGGCAAAAGATCAAGAAATGTCACTTATTTCTTTTTTTTCTGCCACACATCTCAGTCTTTCCTTCTCGTAAAATGTAGACTCATTAAACTCTTTCCAGGTCATCTTTCTGCATGTCGTGAGGTTGGTAAATGGAAAAGACTTTAGCAGGGCAATGAACATATTTCCCTGCTACGCCAGGAAAGCCTGTGTGTATGCGAGGACTTCTTTGGACCCTGCTTCAGTTCCATTTTACAAAATTTGCACAAGCGACTAAGGTGTTCAGTTTCAGGCCTTTTGCGTTTTTGCTGTCCTTTCTCCTCCACCTGTTTCTTTGTGTCCTCAAGTTCACTCTTAAAGAACTCTGGGGTTTATTAGTCCTTAATCACTGTAAGCATTAAAAACCTTTGTGGAACAGTAGAAGTACCTGACAGGGCCTTGCTGATTAAGAAAAAAAGTGGATAGTGGAACCATCTTTGGCTGTCCACAAGCAAGACAAGTCTTCTCCTGCTCAGGTTGCTGCTGCCGCTCCATAACACAATTTTCTCATGAGTTAGGAGTGTGGTCAGGGCAGGTGCTGGTGGGTTTACATCTGCAGGCTTCATTGTTACCACTGGCACACTGGTTGTTTTACTACCCGCTTTCAAGACATTTCTCTGGAGTAGTTTAATGAAGAACAGATGTTCTGCAGTTTGGCCAGGTCCTTGACATACTGTGAAATGTGCAGTTTTGTGGTCGAATGGAGCATGCTGTTTGGATCAGTAGAGGAATTGTGGAGCATTGCTGCATGCTCCTGAGGATGTCCTTCTTCCCACGGTGTTTATTAAGCAAGGTGTCAATGGGCTCTGCGTTTGTGGTCCAGTACTAACACCCTGCCACCAGTCTTCATAGGTCCTGGGGGTCGCAGGTGAGGCCAGCAGAGGCAGAGGTGGCATACATGTACTTCCTACACAGAGGGGGAAAAAATGAATTAATTTCTGCATTCTGAAAATTCTGATAGAGGCTCCACATGGGAACAATGATATGAAAACGAGGGCACAGGCAGTGTACCATTGGTGTCTGCAACAAGTTGAATATTTAGTTTAATGTGTAAGAAAACAGAGTTTCTGCAGGTTTTATGAAGGTTAAGACATTTTTAAGATCAAGCAAAGCAAATTTGAGGAACAAATGAGAAAAAACAAAAATATGTTTTGTAAAACGTAAATGTGTGGAGAGAAACATAATGAGTTGTATTAACTTCAGAGTTTGAAAATACAATTTCCAACAGATATTCATAGTTTTTTAATTCATTTTACAAAAATGCACTGAAACACTCTGCTCCAGATGCTAGAACATGGAAATAAATTTTACTGCAGCTTCAGATCATGCTGCAAAAAAGTGATGTTCTTCCTCAGTATTTTTGTCTTGTTTTCCAGTGCAAATACCTAAAGATTCTTAAATAAAATACATTTACTGGAGATACAAAATGATGTAAAATACAAAGTCTTGTTTGAAGTGATTTTGTGATTAAAACAAGAACTAATATCTGCCATTGGGCAAAAAAGTAACCTTAATTTAAAGGGATGTTTTGATAGCTCATAGACTGATATTTGTCATGACAGCAAGGGCACAAGCAGTGTAGAAACAGTGGTCTCTACAAGAACATCACAACAGAAATATTACAAAAAGCAATAATTCTTTTGCTATCCTTGTGGGGACATTCATAGGCGTAATGGTTTTTCTACTGTACAGACCGTATATTCTATTGCCCTACACCAACCCTACACCTAAACTTAGCCCTCACAGGAGACTTTCTGCATTTTTAGATTTTCAAAAAACTTCATTCTGTGTGATTTATAAGCTTCTTTACCCGTGGGGACCTCAATTTAGGTCCCCACCGTGACACGAGTCCCCATGAGTCTGTGTGTATTCAGGTTTAAGTCCCCACCTGAATAGAAAAACAGGTACACACACACACACACACACACACACACACACACACGCACACACACACACACACACTCACACACACACACACACACTCACACACACACACACACACACACTCACACACACACACACACACACACACACACACACACACTCACACACACTATAATACTGTAGTACTCCTGCTGTTCTTGGCAGATTGATATTCATTTACAATTTCATGGCTGTACTGTAAATATAATGGCCAATACAGTAACAACAATGGTAAATTTATTTTTGTGACTCCACTGCTAAAATACTATGGCTAAATTATGGTTACTACAGTAAAACCATGGCCAGAAAACATTTTTGAACTGTGGAATACATGTAATATCATTAAAAAAAAAAAAATGAGAATAATGGTTACGCTCATTCATAATTTAGCTTGTAATCAACAGATGACGTGTTAATGGTGACAAACAATACACAGAACCGTAAATTACAGCCATGTTCATTCATAATTTGGCGTGCACACAAAAAACCTACGATAAACTATAGTAAACAAAACCCGACAGGGTAAAGTTTGGAAACGAACAAAGTTTACTAACGTGATTTCAGCATTAACAGCAACAAAACGTAAACTGATGTCACATAAAGTATCTTACCTTTGACAGATGCTTGAGAATGCGTTGAACTAAACAACCGAGGCAGACCGCCGCTGAGTTCTTCTTCTGCGAATTCAAACATCCCGCGGTGCCGAAACACGGAAGAGCGCCACGAGAGCGCCAGCGGCCGAAAGTATATTGCATCCGTAGTGGTTTAGCACTACCATTCAGAATGAACGGGAAACGGTTTAGGGCCGTTTAGCTAAAGAATCCGCGGCTGCCGCCCGCGGAAGACCGGGGTTCGATTCCCTGATGGGGAGACCTAGTGCTTTTCTGCTACCGAACGACCCATCCAAATGTTATTAAGTGCAGCCAGATGAGGAGCTCTGCTCCGACATTAGCCCGACCCTAAGGAAAAAACGTTGTAAGTAAGAGTGCTCGAAGTGCATGAGTCGCTGATAAGGCTAGAGAAGCTGTAGCGTTCTTTTTTTGGGTCCGGCCCTAAAGAGAGCATATCCAGAGTTCAGATCCCATCACTCGCAAAAGGCGCTGTCATTCCATGCTGGTTAAATAAATATGAGGGCGTGACGCAGAAACCGCAAAGGCTGCAAATACAGACAAAAACCAAACCAGTTGCGCAGCCTTCCACCACGTGGTGGCAGGCAGTTAAATTCATTCTGCTCTTGACATTCCAGTGTAGCTCCGCTGTGAGCAGAGCCCCCAAAAATACAAATCACTCGCAAAAGTTCCCCTCCACGGAAATCTTTAGTAAAAGGCGAAAGATTTATGCGATAATGAAGAGAAACTCGAGCTGTGTCTCCATGCCCTTGGGCCTGTACGCTCCCTGTGGTAAACCACTACGCTCGCCAAGGGTAATCTAGGGTGCCGATACCTGCCCACATGCTTTTTGTCACTTAAAAGTCACAAAAATCCCCTCGGTCGCCCAATAATCACAAGCCCAATCCAGGCAATGCAATCTCTATTCTCTTGCCCCCATCTGAAAAGTTGGAGAAAGAAAAAAAAGAAAAAAGAAAAAGTATCCAATTAATGACCCCTGTAACGAGTAGCATTCCAAATATTAAGCGACTTCAGCTCATGATGGGTCGATCTGGTATTTTATGGTGTAAGGCAGCGGTTCTCAATTCCAGTCCTCACGTACCCCCGCTCTGCACATTTTGTGTGTTTCTCTTATCGCTTCAGACGTTTGTTCAACTCGACTGTAAGTACCCTGCGAAGTGGACATCACAGGACATTCCGCCATGATTCCAATTCGAAGCAAACGTATATGTTCCATTCAAAGGGCATTGAAGTGTGCGAGACTTGAATTTAAATTGTATTTATTTACAGAGGTATATTATGTCACACTCCACGCTTCTCTAGTAAGTTTCGTCTGTGTGTGAAGACGCTGCAGGCTGTGGCGCAGCGCAAATCCGTGAATTAATGTTCCGAAGTGAAGTAAACTTCAAAGGATTTCCCCTGCTCAGGGAGTAGGGAGCAATGGACACTGTGTAGGGATCATTCAATCGGAACACAGTTCATGCACGGAGCTCACGACTAACGAGCTGATGATTTGAATCAGGTGTGTTAACAAAGAGAGACATGCAAAGTATGCAGAGCGGGGGTGCGCGAGGACTGGAATTGAGAAACATTGGTGTAAGGGCTGGGCCAGCGTCAGAAAAAGCCATGCATTGTTTAGTGGTTTAGTGCATTGGTGCCCTGCATGTGCAATTCCTCGTTAGTATAGTGGACAGAATCTCCACCTGTCACGTGGAAAACCGGGGTTCGATTCCCTGACGGGGAGACCTACTGCTTTTCTGCTACCGAACGACCCATCCAAATGTTATTAAGTGCAGCCAGATGAGGAGCTCTGCTCCGACATCAGCCCGACCCTAAGGAAAAAAACGTTGTCTGGGAATCTAACCCTAGTCAAATGCTTGGAAGGCAGCTATGCTCGCCATTATACTACCACCGCGTGTGGTGGATACCGGCTTACGCATTCAGTAAGAATGCTCGAAGTGCATGAGTCGCTGATAGGGCTAGAGGAGCTGAAGCGTTCTTTTTTTGGGTCCGGCGCTTCCCAACCCTGGTCCCAGAAGCCCTGTTTTAGATGATTTCCTTTAATCAAACGCACCTGATTCGACGCATCAGCTCGTTAGTGGAAGACTCCAAGACCTCAGGTGAGTGCGTCAGAGGAGAGATCTCAATAAACTCAATAAACCACTGCTTTAAAACCGACGGCAGTCTTTCCGAGGGCAGACCTCCGTGGGAGCCGAAGCAAGGTCCCTCATTATTCGCTCTGCTATTCGTCACAAAAATCAGCAATCCCCGAAAAGGGGAAGCACACCAATCCTGGAGACACTGCAATACCAGGCCGATGCGTGGAGCGGACGGAGCAAGCCCTGGCTCCAGCTCCGTGATCCAAAAATCAATTTAATATGCAGTCCTCGGACAGGGGACGTATCAGATATTAAACTGATAAGAACAGACTTTTTGTTTTGAACAGTTTTTATTGTCACCATTTTCATTTTCATTTGCATTTATACTTGTGCACACACATATTTCTTTTCAATTACACATTTTTAAAACAAACAAGAATAAATAGCATAAATACACATGGTTTTAAAAATAAAAAATACAATGTTTGTTAAAAAACAAATAATTACAAATAATTAAAACCATTGTGTTTTTCTTGTTTTTTTTTGAAAATCCATTTGTGTGTGCGTGTTAAAAGGTGTGACCATCTCAAAAGTAAAATACAAATTTAAAACAAGCATCTAATATTTGTCCAATAAAATCCAGTTCCATTTTTAAAAGCACAATAAAACACCAATTAAAAGTCTTTAAAAGTCATCTGTTGTGCAAAACCAGGGGTGAGCCCCTATCAAGTCAGTCTTCACCCCGCTCTCCAGAACAGGGACGTGAGATGTTACTTTATGGGCTCAGCGGAGATCCCCTCTCCTCCGGCCCGCTGGCCTGCTGTTCCCGTAGCCAGATTGGTGAGGGTGCATCTACGGGCGGCCAGGGTCGGTGGCGGCCGGGACCCTTTCCGTGCAGCCCCGGCCCCCCCGTCCAAATATCGTCGTCCGGTACTCCCGCAGCATTGTTGTTACCTTTAGCTCGCATGCATGGGGGGGTACCGTAACGCGCTTCCCCACCAGCAGGTTTCTGGTGGCCCAGATGGCATCCTTGATGACGTTGAGGGTGAGCCAGAGCGAGGTGAATTCCTGTGCTGTCAAGTCCTTCAAGCCCCGGCCCACCCCAAGGATGGCGAGCTGGTACCCTATCTGGGCCCCACCCGCTGGTAGGCACGGGAAATACAGGGGGCCGGTCCTGGCCCACAGGTCCCGCGCAGCGCCGCACTCCCAGAGCAGATGTCGGACGGTCTCCGGGGAATTGCACCCGGACCGAGGGCAGATCGGATTTTTGGCCATGCCTCTGGAGTGCATAACCGCCCTGACCGGGAGGATCTCATGAGCCACCATCCACGATAGATCCTTGTGCCTGTTCTGGAGAGCGGGCTGAGCAGCGTTCCTCCAAACTTGTTTGGCCTCACATAGTGTGAGGCCTGGAACTGGACTCACCGGTTCCCGGTGCTGCACAAGAGAGACGAAATGCTTGGGGTTAGTTAAAATGGTGACATCTTCTGTTTCTAAAAGGTATTTCTTTAAAAACTTTTTGATAAAACTGTACTCTTTTGGTAGGTTAAAAGACACTGGACTTGTCAGGTCAATTGGTAAAATCTTTAAACTTCTTAAGTAGGACCCCATCCAAAAGCGTGCCATAGCTGCTGTTTTGTTCTGTTTGGATGGGGTCACAGCATATTTTATATGAAGAGCACTAAAACGACTTCCTAAAACCAAGTGGGGATCCGGGAGGCCTTTCCCGCCGTTGTCCGGTTTTCTTTTGACGACCTCCCTCTTCATTCTTTCCCATTTAGATCCCCACAAGAAGTAAAATGTCGCTCTCTCCAAGTTCCTCAAGAAATTCCTGGGTGGGCTAAAAACAGAACATACAAGTAACATAAGAGGTAAGATAACTGCTTTAAAAATTAAAACTTTACCTTCTATTGTCAATTGTCTTAGTCTCCAAAACCCCAGTCTTTTCCTAACTTTCCCTAGCAAGTCTGTCCAGTTTTCCTGTCCACCTCCTTCTTTATCAAATTTGACTCCTAAAATCTTAAAATCTGTCTCTTTAAAAACCACGTCTAGTCCACCTGTGTCTATTCTGTCCCACGGCCCGAAGAGCTGGGCCTCAGACTTGCTTCTGTTGACCTTGGCGCCCGAGGCCCGACCGTACCAGTCAGTCAAGTCCATTGCTCTTCGTATGGATAAAACGTCCGTGGTTAAAAGAGTCACGTCGTCCATGTATAAAACACAGGTCGCCGTCAGTCCGCCCGTCCCAGGAACGTCTATTCCTTTGATCCATTTGTCCCTTCTCAAGATCTGTGCCAGTGGCTCCATACAGGCCACATACAAAAGAGGAGATAAAGGACATCCCTGACGGACACCACTGTGTATATTCACAGCTTTGGAAAGATGCCCATTTACAAGGATTTTGCTGACTAGGCCCTTATACAGCAGTCCCGCCCAAGCTATAAACCTCTCTGGAAACCCCATTTTTTGCAGTACCTGAAAAAGGTACTGGTGCGAGACTCGGTCAAATGCTTTTTCAAAATCTAAATTTAGGACTACTAGCCGAATGTTTCTGTCTCTCGCATAACAGATGGCGTCTCTAATCAGCACTAGGCTGTCTGTTATCTTTCTTCCGGGCACAGCGCAAGCTTGATCTGGGTGGATCACGTCCTCTAAAACAGTCGACATACGTGTTGCTAAAATTTTACTAAAAAGCTTGCAGTCCAGGTTTAAAAGTGTAATCGGCCTCCAATTTTTTAAGTCAGTCCTGTCTCCTTTCTTGTACAGTAAGGACACTATCCCTATCCTAAAACTGTCTGGAAGTCTGTCAAGAGTCTCAAAGTCATTAAAAACAGCCAATAAATCATGTGCTAAAATATCCCAAAATGTAAGATAAAACTCTAGGGGGAGTCCGTCTGCTCCTGGGGACTTTCCCCTTTTAAAACCTTTAAGAGCTTTATACATTTCTAAAATGGTAAGATCTTGGGATAAAAGATTATCTTGACGATTAACTTTCTTGACTAAAAAATTTAAAACTTCCCTTCCCGTGTCCTCGTGTACATCTTTTTTTCTGTATAAATCCTCATAAAAGTCTTCTACATTCTTTAAAATTTCTTCTGTTGTGCCTACTTCCCTCCCTCCTACCTTAACCCTAGTTATTGCCCCTCCCCTTGTTATTATCTTTTTAAAAAAATAACGGGTGCACTTTTCACCTTCCTCTATTTCTCTTTCTTTGCTTCTAAAAATAACACCTTGACTTTGGATACTGGATAGGACTGACATTTCTTTTTTTACCTCTGTTATTTCTTTGCTAAAATCAAAACCATTATTTAAAAGATTAAAATATCTTTGTAGCCTTTTCTGCAACCCCAACATACGTCTCTTTTCCCTGTTCTTTTTGTCCTTCCCTACCTTCATAAAAAACTGTCTTGTCCGGTCCTTTACCATTTCCCACCACTGTGCCCGTGTATCATAAATGTCTTGGAGGGTCTGCCATTGGCTGAACTGCTCCCTGTACTCACTGACTACCTCCTCATCCTCTAAAAGGGAACAGTTCAGCTTCCACAGCCCTCCCCCTACTGTCACACCAGTGGATAGTGAAAGGGTGCAAGATAGCATTAAGTGGTCTGAAAAGAAGAGTGGGGTCAATGTAGCATCGGTTGGTGGGCAGTCTCTTGTGAATAGATAGTCGATTCGAGAGGCTTTGGTGCCATCACCACTGAACCAGGTGAAGCCCTCCTCTCTTTGATGCATTTTTTTAAAACAGTCAACTAAACTAAAATCCCTAACTAAACTTTGTAATAAAACCGATGTCTTATCAACCTTAAAATCCTCCCCTACCCTCTTCCTATCTGATTTAGCTAAAACACAATTAAAATCCCCTGCTACCACTAGGGGAGCCCTACCTAACATGTGGGGTTGCAGGTCTTCTAATAGCTTATACCTATCATTTTTTTCTGTAAAACCATACACATTTAAAACATTAAAATCCTTGCCTAAAAAAGTCAGATTAGCTAAAATTGCCCGGCCGTCCCTCACCACAGTGCTACCGTTCACCAATATATTAGGATTATTTATTAAAATAGCAACACCGTCATTTTTATTAAAATTGGACCCACTCCAGATGGAAGGCCCTTGGGTCCAAAGCTCCTCCCATTCTCTGTAATTCAATAAAAAAGGCAAACCACATTCTTGTAATAAAAACATATCTGACTTAAAACATTTTAAAAAATCTAAAACACTCTGTGCTCTTATTTTGCTCTTCACACTTCTCACATTTAGCGTAGAGATGGTGAGAGCCATGAGCAGTATGGTTAAAAAGGTATAAAACATTTTAAAACAGAAGACAATAAAGGACTACAAAGAAATAATTAAAATCACGTTACATCTTGTTGCACTTGCCTTTCCTTTTCCCCAGAAAAACTGGAATCAGGAAGGCAAGTGCTCGACGCCTCAGGTGCTACAGAGAAACTCTCTTGCAGCTCCTTTGGTGACGATGATCTTAGCTTAAAGTGCAAAAACGAAACCTCATTGGGGGACTCTAGGGGCCACATGCGCTCCAGATCTACCGAATCGGAACTATCGGGCTGGTGTGCTGCCCTAGCTTTTTTCTCCTCTGTTTCAAACAGAGCATTTGGGAGTGAACACTCAGTTTCACTCCCACTAGATTCCTGCACCCCGTCCGAAACCGTCTCTAGGGAAGAAATTGTTTCTTCCCCACTCTCCTCTCCTTCCGTGACCTTTTCCTTTTCACTTAAAAGATCTGACTCCGCCCCTGTGTCCGCCCCACTTCCTTCCTCCTGCCCAATCCTTGAGGTTGGCTGGGATTTTGAATTTCCCGCCAAAACCTCAAGGACCGCCTCCTCCTCCCTTTGCTCTGTTTGCTGTGGTTGTGGGGCGGCCATTTTGTTACATTTAAGCTTGTTGGCAAAACTTTTTGGGCAATCTCTGTAGAGATGGTTTAATTCCCCACAAAGATTACACCGCCTGCCATTGGTGCACTCTTCAAAAATGTGACCAATTTCTTTGCATTTCCCACATACAATTTCCTGGCACGCTTCAACTAGATGTCCAAACATGCCACACTTCCTACAGAGTTTGGGCATTCCCTGGTAGTGAATGTAGCCTCTGTTTTCTCCCAACACAATCATAGAAGGCAGATGTCTCAGGCCCTGGTAGCCCCCAGTGTCTTCCCATTGTTTGATGGGAATTCGCCAGGAGCATGTCCAAATGCCATCCTCATCTAACACTTTGACTGGCTGGCCTCGAACAGTGTAAAATCTCCCCAGCCATACACAGATATCTTCTCCAGTTACTGTTTCATTGAACATCCTGACAATCACAGTTTTAAATGTGTTGTCAGTCAGTTTTTCCACAGTAAACATGGAGAACTGGGCTTTGAACATCTCAAACCTTTGCCAGAAATCATTCAAATGGGAAGCAGCTTTAAAACTAACGTCAAATCCTTTGTTCAGGGGCAGAGTCACAATACAATTCAAATCAGTAGGTTTAAAAGTTAAAGTTTTTTGGATCAGCTTCCTGGAGAAATCAAGTCGCGACATCCCCAGGAGCTTCCCATCAACAGTTTTAAATAAAAAACGCACGCTGTGGTGCCTCCGCACGCCGGCACGAGCAGCCGACATGGTGGAGGCACCTACAGCCTAAAAAGACTTAAAAATTACAATAAATACAGCAATAAATAAATAAAACTACCTTACCTTAAAACAGTTCGTTTGTAAAAGCAGCAGTCGCAAATTTACCTCCTGAGGGTTGTGGGGCTTGAAAAACTGCAACTCCCAAGCCAAGAAACCTCCAAGAGGCGATCGCAACTCAACCGCGTGACCAGACACGTGATCTGAGCCAAAAGGCCGAGAAGCGATGATACTATGACGCAGCGGGGAGGAAGCCGGAAACGGCCACGCCCATCCTGGCTGCGGTAAGTCACAGAAGCCTGAAAGCTTGGGGGATGGTAGTACCCCGATCGGCCTGACGGTGGCTCTGCAGCGACGGAAAGTACGGCGTCGCTCATAACTCCCAAACGGCTTGTCGCAGAGCCAAGTGCCTTATGTCATCGGAATCCTTGGCTCGAGGCGAACGAGAGGCAGGTCTCGGATTGGCTCGTCGCTCTGGCGAAAATTTCGGCTATTTTGGATTTTGTTGAAGACCTACTTTTGCAAACTAGCACCAGGCATTTGGCCCAGTCCGACCCAAAGCAGGGCAGAAAGATTCTCTGGAGTCTGACTGTCAATAATCAACCAAAAAAACCGGAAATTTCCATTCACCCTGGCGAGGGGACCTCAAAACGTTCCAAGGTCGTGTGGCCAAGGTTGCTTAAATGGCCATAACTGGAGAAAGGAATGAGACCATTTCACCCAAATCGGCACACCTATGTACGGGCTCAGTCTGCGGTCAGGCGAAAAAGGGCACTGCGGCTGGGCACTTGGCGGCGCCGTAAGACGAAATAAAAAAGAATACTGATACAAAAGGACAACCAAACCGGCATGAAAACAGCTACAGCTGGGCAACAGTCAGTCCGATCGACTTGAAAAGAGAGGTCTGTGAGGAACTTAAACTACACTGCGGCATCAGGGGTGGGGCCGGCTTTCCAAGAGCCTAAGCGACTCTTTCCTCACACACGCACAACACGACAGAGCTGCTCGCTCTGAGCAAATCTCTGGTTCGTTGACTAGCCAAGAAGAAAGAGGGGAAGAAGAAAGAAAAAGAAGAGAAGAAAAAAAAACAACAACAACAACAAGAGAACGAAAGAAGACCCATCTGCTTTGTTAAACCAGCTCTTTCAGGGGAAAGCGCGAACGCAGGCCCCCACTACCATAAATTATGCAGTCGAGATTCCCACATTTGGGGAATTCGCAGGGATCAGCACGACCGGAGTGCAATGGCCGAGCCTCATCCTGGGTGAACCGCCTTCTTGATCATGGTGTCTCCCCTGCCAGATAAGTATGAAGGTCCAGGCTGCCAGTCAGGGGTACCCTTTCCCTCTCGACCATCCCCATCAACGGTGACCCCCACCCCTAGCAAAGGAATGACGGGTGGCCTGCGCTGTGCCTGACCGAGCCTGCAAACTGCCAAGCGTTGGCACAAACTGCTGCTTTTTAGACTGGCGCTTCCCAACCCTGGTCCCAGAAGCCCTGTTTTAGATGATTTCCTTTAATCAAACGCACCTGATTCGACGCATCAGCTCGTTAGTGGAAGACTCCAAGACCTCAGGTGAGTGCGTCAGAGGAGAGATCTCAATAAACTCAATAAACCACTGCTTTAAAACCGACGGCAGTCTTTCCGAGGGCAGACCTCCGTGGGAGCCGAGGCAAGGTCCCTCATTATTCGCTCTGCTATTCGTCACAAAAATCAGCAATCCCCGAAAAGGGGAAGCACACCAATCCTGGAGACACTGCAATACCAGGCCGATGCGTGGAGCGGACGGAGCAAGCCCCGGCTCCAGCTCCGTGATCCAAAAATCAATTTAATATGCAGTCCTCGGACAGGGGACGTATCAGATATTAAACTGATAAGAACAGACTTTTTTTTTTTTTTTTTTTTTTTTTTTTTTTATTCCTTTATTTCAGACAAATTAAACATTTACACAGTGTCTTTTCTTCAAAACAGACAAATTTACAGTTTTAACCATCAGAGCATTCCGTTTTTCCCAAAATGAAAATTCCACTACACTCAAATTAGATCCATTCAAAACCCAGTAAAAACCTTACTGCTTACCCCACTCCCACCCTCGGCAACCCACCCCATACTTCCCTTGTTATTTCCTCCCCAAAACAACATTTAAAAGCTTTTACCTCAGCTGCTATTTTGCTCAGCAGTCGCAAAAACAGTCTCTGATGCCAAACGAAGCATTTGCTTTTTTAAACAATCTGTTCTCCATTCCCACAGTACATGTTTCCCTTCTGAGACTACCACCCAAATTACTCTTCTACGTTCCTTTACAAAGCCTTCTAACCCTCCCCCATATAGAATTAGGTTCCTTGTGATTTTCGGTCTCCCCCACCTTGCCCACCATGTTGTTACTAACTTCCAGAATGTGACTGCCCCCGGACACAACCAAAAGGTATGTTCCACTGTTTCATCTTGGCCACAGCCAACTGGGCACTTTGGTGATTTCCCTGAGCCGTGCCTGTATAACCGTTCCCTCACAGGCAACCGACCCAGCGCGGCCAACCAGTTTAAATCTTTACAAAACCCCACCAAATAAGTGGGCTGCAACATGGCCCAATTCACTCTATATGGCGGAACAACTTTCTCTATCCCCTCCACCCATTCATCCCTCAATCTACTATACAGCTGCCTATGCTGAAGGATCAAAGACTGCTCCAAACACCATGGTTTCCCCAATACAAAATCTGCCACCCGCTGATAGTAGGCCGGCCTGTTTGATGACCATGGCATTGTTCCCCTCCATGAACTAATGGATCTCAATGGAAAGGCCAACCAAAACTGGGCCAAAAATCTTGCTTTATGCACTGCCTCTTGAGTTGCTAATCGGGCAGAAGAGGAAAAGAAGATTGCATCCATTTTTAAGGGGATACAAGGAACTCCCCTCCCTCCCTCCTTCACATGACAGTACATCTGTGACCTCGCCACCATTTCAGTGCCGTTCTTCCAAAGAAAAGAAAAAACCAGCCTTTCCAGCTTCCTACCGTACCAAAAGGGTACCGGGAAAATATAAGCCAAATAGTTAAACTTGGAAGAAGGTCTGCCCTCACTACTTCCAGCCTACCCCACAACGATAGCCCCCTTAACTTCCACCTAGCTATCTTTGCTTGCACTGCAATGAACCTAGCCTCCCAGTTCTGCTGGGTACTGTTCTTCCTGAAAAACCTGATTCCTAGAATCTTCAACCCTTCTGCACAGAGGTTATAACCGCCCGGCACTACTGTTCTATCCGCCCACCGTCCTGCAAACATTGCAGAAGACTTACCCACGTTTACACGTGCACCTGAAGCCTCGCAAAAGCTTTTAAGGATTTTGCATACTGTCTCGAAATCCTGATCTGAAGTCAAGAACAGTGTCATATCGTCTGCATATGCAGACACTTTTGCGTTCACGCCCCTGCTTCCGGGCAAATGCATGCCTGTCAATGAATCAGCCGCCCTCAAAGCTGCCATCAGGGGTTCTAGAGACAGAACATACAGCAGAGGCGACAAAGGGCACCCCTGTCGGACCCCTCCCAACTGCTCCACCCTCCCTGAATAAAATCCGTTTATCCCCACTCTGCTTGAAACCCTGCTGTACAACAACTTTACCCATGACCTAAAGACTGGGCCAAACCCCATACGCACCAGAATGGCCATTAAAAAATCATGGCTCACTCTGTCGAAGGCTTTCTCCTGGTCCAGACTTAAAATCGCCAGGGGAAGCTGCCGCTGTTCTGCCCAATACAAAATGTTTCTAATCAAAGCTAGGTTTAGACCACCTGACCTGCCTGGCACTCCACACGTCTGGTCTGGCTTCACCACTACCCCAATCACCTTCTTAAGCCGCTCTGTTATCACCTTGGCCAATACCTTGTAATCGGTTGTTAGCAAGGTTATTGGCCTCCAGTTTGTTAACTCCTCTTTAGGACCTTTCTTTATGTAACAGTGCCACCAAGCCTGTCCTCATTGTCAATGGCAGCTCACCCCTTCCTATACTTTCCTGGTACACACAAACTAGCTCAGGGCCTATCCAGGGCAAAACTGTCCTATAGAACTCTGCTGGAAGGCCGTCACACCCAGGGGCCGTGCCCCCTTTGAGTGAAGATATCGCAGAGCTTACTTCCTGCAGTGACAAGGGGCCTTCTAATGCTTCCCTCTCCTCCCCTTCCAGAGATCCCTCTAATGCATCCAAGAACTTTTCTGCAGAACAGCCTGTGGAACCCCTACGATTAAATAACTCCCTGTAGAAACCCTCCGCAACTCTCAACATTCCCTCTACAGTAGTTTCCACCACTCCATCCTTCCTCAAACCTTCTATGAAACTACGCCGTTGCCGGCCCCGCACAGTGGAAAAGAAAAACTTTGTTGGCCTTTCATCTAAAAGGCGCTTTTGCGCACCTGTCCATAACAAAAAACACTTGGCTTCGTTCCAGTAAAAATCCTTCATGACGCCCTGAAGGTTCCTGGCCCTAGCCCACCCATCTGTTGTCCCCAACGCCCCATCTGCCCATAACGATTGCATCTCCTCTGACCACCTACCCACCTCAGCCCTTCTGTACCTTGCCTTCTCTCTACCCCAACTATGACAGAAAAAGGCCACTCGTTTTTTAAAACCTTCCCACCACGCGGCTTGAGTTTCAAACAGACCCCGCAAGGTTTTTCCACCCAGCCACCAAATTATAGAGAGCCACACAGAAGGTTCTGTCTTTTAAAAAGGAGGTATTAAGTCTCCACACTCCCGCCTCCCTCTCTTCATGCCCCCAACCTCCGCCCATGCCCCCACTAAACAGTGATCCGAGCACCACATTGGCTGCTGCGTATATTTATATACCCTCACATGTGCTGGAAAAAATATATAATCCAGCCTAGAAGCCTCCTGCTCGCTACTCCGCCATGTATAGGTGGGCTCTCGGCCTCCTGCTCCCCGAAAGGAGTCTTGTAGGGAAAACCCAGCAGCCAAATCTGCCAACTCTTTACCCGAGACATTATCTAGGGACATATTAAAATCCCCTCCCATAATTAGCAATCTGTTTGTATACAAGACTGGTGTCAGATTATCTAAAAACCCCTTCCTATCCCCAACTTACTTGGTACGTACACATTAACAAAGCGCAAAGCCACCCCCTCCACCTAGCATCCACCACTAGAACTCTTCCCGGAATCATCACATTAGCGGACTCAATTATAAATTCCCAAGAATAAAATAAAATACCCACTCCATCCGCTCTAACATTCCCCACTCCCCAACAAGAAGGCCCACCTCCCACCCCCCAGAAAAAACAGAAACATCTTCATTCCCTTGTAGGTGACATTCTTGTAAAAAGCAAACATCAAAAGTTGACATCTTTAGAGAGAGATATATTGAAGTCCTCCTCTGTAGCATTTTAAGTCCCTTGCATTTAATGTTGCCACCCTTAAACAAACCATAATATTTTCTTAGCAAAAGGAAAAAACCTTGAATCATTCTTCCAAACTTCACATATTACTCTTCCCCAAGCTCTTCTTCCCCCTCCCTCTCCCAACTGAAACTTCAATCCATTCACCTCCTTCTCCCCTTCCCCTCCTTCCTCATCATCCCCTTTGCCCCCATCCCCCATATTCTTGCTCAATATAGCTTGAACCTTTCTCAAGACCCCTTCATTTCCCCCTTTCCCCTTTGCCCCTTCGTCCTCCTACACACTCCCCCTCAATGTCCTTCTCACCTCCCTCCTCCCCCAGGACCAGTCTGGATTCCCGTTCTTGATCGTGGAATCTGCTGCATTTCCTCTCTATTTCTCCAGACTCATTCTCAAAGAGCTTCCGTCTTCTTATGCCTTGACCCGTGTCGACCATCTGCACATCTTCTTGTTGCTGGCCCCCGCTACTTGATGACTCCGCTACCTCCTGCTCTGCCTCCCCAAAGATTCCACAAAGCACCTCTTCCACGTCTATTTCAGACCACACTTGCGAAGGGGCCATCTGCTGCTCCTCTTCCTCACTTCCTCTTCGTCCTAGCACATTCCCATCACTTCTTTCCTCAGCTTGCTCCCTTGAAACTCTCTTAGGGTTTACACCTGAGGGCCCCACCTTCTGCTCATCTCTCTGTCCTGATGCATTCTCCAGTAGTCCTTCAAAGTCCGCTTGCAGATCCTGTCCTTCTTTAAATAGGCTGGCGTAAGATCTCTGCCTACTAGGGCACGCCCGGAACAAATGATCCTTTCCCCCGCATAGGCTGCAAGTCTTTGGCTCTGGACAGTCTGTAGCCACGTGCCCCGTCGATCCACAAAAACGGCATCGCTGGCTCTGCGCAATCCGCCTTCAGATGCCCTTGAGCACCACACCTTCTGCAATAAACTGGCTGGCCCGGATAGTGAAGAAATCCTCTGTTTGATCCTATAAAAAAAGATCCTGGAGGGTGCACGACTCCCCCAGGCAGTGCTGGATCTGCCCGAAGTTTCACCAGATACCTCCGTTTACCCGTCCAGATACCAAACCGGTCTTTCAAACGTTCTCCTCCTTTCACTGTCTCGCAGTATCTAGCCAGAAAAGTTAACACATCGCCGTCCTCCACAAAAGGATTATAGAGGTGAATTATCAGAGGTAAAAAGTCTTGTGCAAAGGCTGGATGCAGCTGAAGGCCCTTTAGCCGCTGATTATCTCTTCTTTTTCCCCCAAGCCTCAAAAAAAGCAGCACAATCCCTCAGCTGAAAAAAGGTTAGATCCATAAATCCGGAAGATGAGAAATCTTGCAAACAAAAAATCAAAGACGCTGATAGTCCAAAGGTTTCCCTTAAAATCTCCATCACCACAAAATGGGATACCGTAATGCGCTTCCCCACCAGCAGGTTTCTGGTGGCTCAGATGGCATCCTTGATGACGTTGAGGGTGAGCCAGAGCGAGGTAAATTCCTGTGATGTCAAGTCCTTCAAGCCCCGGCCCACCCCAAGCATGGCGAGCTGGTACCCTATCTGGGCCCCACCTGCTGGTAGGCACGGGAAATACAGGGGGCCAGTCCTGGCCCACAGGTCCCGCGCAGCGCTGCACTCCCAGAGTAGATGTCGGACAGTGTCCGGGAACTTGCATCCGGGCCGTGGGCAGATCGGGTTTTTGGCCATGCCTCTGGAGTGCATAACCGCCCTGACCGGGAGGATCTCATGAGCCACCATCCACGATAAGTCCTTGTGCCTGTTTTGGAGAGCAGGGTGAGCAGCGTTCCTCCAGACTTGCTTTGCCTCACTTAAAGTGAGGCCTGGAATTGGACTCACCGATTCCCGGTCCTGCACAAGAGAGACAAGATGCTTGTGATTAGTTAAAATGGTGACATCTTCTTTCTCTAAAAGGTGTTTCTTTAAAAACTTTTTGATAAAACAATGCTCTTTAGGCAAAATAAAAGACACTGGAGTTTTCAAATCAACTGGTAAAATTTTTAATGTTCTTAGGTAAGACCCCATCCAAAATCGCGTCATCGCAGCCGTCTTGTTTTCTTTGGATGGGGTCATAGCGTACTTTATGTGGAGAGCGGTGAAGCAGCTGCCTAAAAACAGGTGGGGGTCTGGGAGGCCTTTTCCGCCATTTTCTGGTCTCTTTTTGACCACCTCCCTCTTCAGTCTTTCCCACTTGGACCCCCACAGAAAATAAAACACCGCCCTCTCTAGGTCCATCAGGAATTTCCTAGGTGGGGTAAAAACAGAACAAACAAGTGAGATTAGAGGTAAAATAACAGATTTAAAAATTAAAATTCTACCTTCTATTGTCAGCTGTCTTAGTCTCCAAAACCCCAGTCTTTTCCTAACTTTCCCTAACAAGTCAGTCCAGTTTTCCTGTCCACCTCCCTCTTTATCAAATTTGACCCCTAAAATCTTAAAATGTGTGTCTTTAAAATTCACATCCAGTCCACCTATGTCCACTCCCTCCCGCGGCCCGAAGAGCTGGGCCTCGGACTTGCTTCTGTTGAGCTTAGCGCCCGAGGCCCGACCGTACCAGTCAGTCAAGTCCATTGCTCTTCGTATAGATGAAACGTCCGTAGCTAAAAGGGTTACATCGTCCATGTATAAAACACAAGTAGCTGTCAGTCCGCCCGTCCCAGGAACGTCTAGTCCTCTGATCCATTTGTCCCTTCTCAAGATCTGTGCCAGTGGCTCAATGCAAGCCATGTACAGAAGAGGAGATAAAGGACATCCCTGATGAACACCATTGTGGATATTTACCACATTGGTTAAATGCCCATTTACTAAAATTTTGCTGACTAAGCCCTTGTACAGCAGTCCCACCCAAGCTAAAAACCTCTCTGGAAATCCCATTTTTTGCAGTACCTGAAAAAGGTACTGGTGCGAGACTCGGTCAAATGCTTTTTCAAAATCTAAATTTAGGACTACTAGCCGAATATTTCTGTCTCTCGCGTAACAGATGGCGTCTCTAATCAGCACTAGGCTGTCTGCTATCTTTCTTCCGGGCACAGCACAAGCTTGATCTGGGTGGATCACGTCCTCTAAAACAGTCGACATGCGTGTTGCTAAAATTTTACGAAAAAGCTTGCAGTCCAGATTTAAAAGTGTAATTGGTCTCCAATTTTTTAAGTCAGTCCTGTCCCCTTTTTGTACAGTAAAGACACTATCCCTATCGTAAAACTGTCCGGCAGTCTGTCAAAAGTCTCAAGGTCATTAAAAACAGCCAATAACTCATGTGCTAAAATATCCCAAAACGTAAGATAAAACTCTAGGGGGAGTCCATCCACTCCTGGGGACTTCCCCCGTTTAAAACCTTTAAGAGCTTTATACATTTCTAAAACGGTAAAATCTTGGGATAAATTAAAAGTCACACAACTTAAAACCATTAAACAAAAGAAAGAAAGCTTAAAAACCATCATCTCAGTCCTTCTCCTCCAAACCTCTCAGCACTTCATATCGGTTTAAACATTTTACTCGTCCTTTTTTCATAACTTTTTTCCTTGCATTTTCTATATTTGGTGTTACCTTTAATGTTCGTCTTCTTGTTTGTTTACTCGCTTTGTCCTTTTCCACCTCCTCCGTCTTTTCCTCTTCTTCACTGTCCGTTTCTTTGTTTTGCTCCTTTTCTACTTTTCCCTCTTTCTCCACCTCGGCCAGAAAGTCTTTAAAACTAGAAGTTAATTCCATTGGTGTCCATGTTGAACTCTGTCCCTGTGTTTGTTCCTCATTATTTTGATCTCTTTCTCTGTCCTCCTCGTTGTTTGTTTCCTTTTCCATTTCTCGTTGTTGCAATTCCTCTGTTTCTTTCTCTTCTTCGTTATTCCCTGCATGTTTGTTGTCTCTTTCATGCATCTGCCCATCCACCTGGCTTTCTCCACCTCCTTCCTCTTCCTCCATCCAACACTCACATCTATTTAAAATCTCTCGGCATTCCGGGCACTTAACCTCAGTACAGTCCCGTGCAAAGTGTCCCCTCCCCTCACAGTTATAGCATTTAAAATCAGGGCAGTCCTTCATCAGATGCTCCTGGCTCATGCACAGCCGACAGGTCTTCACCTGGTGGCTGTGCATCACCCTAAAATACTGTGGCCCTTCCGCTGTTTCCAGCTTTGTGCTGTAAGGGAGGGAGACAACTTCTCTTGGAAACCTCGCCTTGACAAACCTGGTGCCATCCTCAATGTTTGTGCCCGGATACACCCTTCGTTTAATTTTTGAAACGGGTAAAACTCCCCATCCATTCAATTTTTCTAAAATTTCTTCATCTTCCAGGTAGACAGGCAGATGCATGAAAGAAACAACATAGTCTGTGTTTTGCAGTTTTTTTACTTCGCACGTTGCTCCTTTTATTGTCAGTCCATCCATCAAAATGTCACACATTTCTTCCCTTTCAAGGGTCAGTTCGTACTCTTTGCCTTGTCTTGGTCGTACTGCTAAAATTTTTCCTCCTCCAATCTGCTCCACTACCGCCTTGATAATGTCCACCGCTTTTGCATCATTTGCTTCCTCCACATTAATAATCACCGTTGCTTCTTTCAGATATTTCCTTTTTTCACATACCCTTGTCGCTTCCAAATCAGGTCCATTTCCAGCTCGTTGTCCATGTTCCAGTCAAGTGTCGTTATGTTTCCGTGTCTCTCCAACCATTCTCGCGTTGTTTGCCGTTGGTCCGTCTTCTTGGTTTTCTCCATTTCCAGCTCGTATTCGTTTTTCCAATCCAGTGTCGTTTGCCTTACGTGTTCCTCCTGCCGTGCCAGTGTCGTTTGCCATGCGTGTTCCTCGTGCCAGTCCAGTGTCATTTGCCATTAATCAGTCCATTGAGAAAAGAGAAAAAAGAAAATATAAAGGGTTAACCACCCTCCAGCCAGCAAAAAAGCTGCTGTTGGGTGGTTTTATAACTTTAAAAAGAAACAAACAAAAAAAAAACTTAAAGTAAAAAAAAACCCACACAAAACAAACACAAAAAAAAAACACAAAGATGGAGGAGAGCCTTCCTCTCCCAACTGCAGCCAACACTTCCTGTAGCTCTCTAGCGCCCTCAGGGTGGTATGGCCGTAAGCTAAAGCAGACGCAAAGAGTCGGCTATTTCAAGATCAGTCGCCCTAAAGGTCTGCTTATACGATAACTATGTTAGCCATGATATGAAGAAAAGCCAAAAGCTTACAGCACCTGGTATTCCCAGGCAGTCTCCCATCCAAGTACTGACCAGGCCCGACCCTGCTTAGCTTCCGAGATCAGACGAGATCGGGCGCTGCCTTTTTTTTTTTTTTTTTTTTTTATTGAAAATGTTTCAGTACAAAAATACATCATATATTTCCCACATTAAAAACATCAATAATTTTTGTTACAGAAGCTCTGAGTCATAAAAGAAGTGCAGACATTCAATTAATGTTCCATTAAAAGTTTCTAAGTAAACAACATCATTTTCAATTATGTAGAAATTACATTTCCAATCCTGAGTCCTTTAAAACCTTACAGACATCCTTTGTAAAGACATTGTAAAAAAACACACATTTTCTCTTCTTGTTTAAAATAATAAAACAGGCATTGAACATACTTTTCAAATTTCCTTTTAAACACATGCCACACATTCATTAAAATATTTTCTCTCTTTGCCACCACCCTTCTTTCCTATATTGCACTCTTGATCAACATCACCAGTAAATTAATAAGTTTTTTGTTTTTGCTTTGCTTATCCAGCCCCAGCATCAGCACCTTATTCCATTCAATATATTCATTATCCTCCCCTCTCAAACCTAAAATCATACTTTTGCATTTCCCATTAAAATCCTCCAATTCTTTGCAATATAAAAACAAATGTAAAAATCCTTCATCATCCTCATTACAGACTTTACAAGTAGCACTTGGTTCCATTCCAATTTTGTTTAAAATAACATCTGTAAAAATCACTTTGTGTCTGATAAAATATTCTGAGTTTTCCAATTTTGTCTGTCCAAATTTTCCATTCATGTTCCCCCATATGCTGTCTTCTTTTAAATCATTATATTTCCGTAACCAATATTCATTTACAACAGGTTTCTTAAAAACAGCATTTCTAAAAACACAATAAAAATTTTTCACAGTACATTCATTAAAAGCATACAGTTTTTCCCCCATCGTCACATACACATCTTTTTCTTGTTTCCCTTCTTCCATGTTTTCTATTCTTTTTATCCACTCTTGAGGTATAGCATTCTTAATTACATCATATTTGTTTCTTATCTCTTGTCTGCTGTAATCCTCCTTTGCCTCCTCCATCACATCCACAATGTATTGCACTGGTAAAAACCCCTCTTTGAATTCGTATAAAACATCTCTAACTTTTGTGATTCCCAGATCCCACCATTTCTTAAAAAAAAAGCTCCTTCCCTTGATTTAAAATGCAGTTGTTTAAGAATAAAGGCTGATTTAAAATGTTCTCTCTACCTTGTGGCTTAAAATGCACATTAGTTAAAAATTTGCCCCATGCCCCCATCAGCTCTTTATAAAAATCTGGCAGCCCCTCAGTCATCCATTTTTTTGTTTTCATCCATAAAATGTTGTCCCCCAGATTAAAATTACTACACTTATTTAAGAAATGCCCCATTGTTCTCTTCCATGCCGCTTTGTTTTCTTCATCCAAGTACTTTTTAATTCTTTTAACTCTCAAACCGTTCTTTCTTTGTTCCACATCCATTAACCCCAGTCCTCCCTTCTCCACTGCTCCTATTAAAGTGTTGTATGCTATTCTTGGCGGCTTCCCTTCCCATAAAAAATCTAAAAAACATTTTTTCAGCCTTTTTTCTACCCACATCGGCATAGATGACACATATAAAATATACCACAATTTAGAAATCATTAAAACATTAAGAACTAAAACCTTCCCTTTCAAAGTTAATGTTCTCAATTTCCAAAAAGTCAATCTTGTTTCAATCCCTCCTAAAGCATCCTCCCACATAGTTTCTCCGGCTTTCTTTTCATCCCTCCCCATTAAAACACCTAAAATCTTTATTTCTTTAGTTTCCTTAAAAATAAAATGCTCTGTTAAAACCGCTACCCCTCCAAATCTCATATATACAGTTTTATCCTCATTTACTTTCGCTCCTGATCCCCTACAATACTTTTGTACAATTTGCATAGCTTTCCCCACACTCTTCAGATCTTTTAACAGTAATGTTGTGTCATCCGCGTATTGAAAAATTTTACTTTCCCCTCCCTCGATGCCTATCCCTTTTATTCCCTCTTCATGTTTTACAGTCAGTCCCAAAGGTTCCGCAACTAAAGAATATAAAAGAGCTGACAACGGACATCCTTGTCTTATTGATCTGGTAATTTTAAAACACTGTGTTAAAAACCCATTACATTTAATTTTTGTTATTGCACCTTTATATAAGATCCTAATCCATTTCATAAAATTCTCTCCAAAACCAAAACTTTTTAAAACATCGAATAAAAACCCATGCTCCACCCTGTCAAATGCTTTCTCGAAATCTAAACTGATAATAAACCCATCTCTGTTCTTTCCATGTATGTATCTTATATCTTTTATACTAAAAGTTGTATCTGCTATGTCTCTTCCTTTCACTCCGTACACTTGGTT